>ONZH01025603.1:0-60944 GCA_900303285.1 Rhinella marina
AAAACTTTGCAGAATTTTGAATGCTAACGATACATATGAAACGTACGCATTTTGCGTGACGCGGGAAAATGACGATACACCCCCGCAAGAGCGGGAAAGTGAAGATACATCCCCCTCAGAACTGGAAAAAAAAACAGCCTGGCCTACCGTGATCTAACTATTTGCACGTATAGGAGTGATGACTCCTCCCTCAGTACTCCACCCTCCTCTGAACCAGTTTAGGCCAGTGCTGAACACTGAGCAAGTAGCAAGCATGGCTAAAGAGCTGCGTCCCAACTGGAACCAGACGGCCTTTGGGGACGAGTTCCCTGAACCATCGCCCGCTCCAGACATCAGGGTGTCACGCTCTGAACTGAAGGCGAGTAACCCACCTACAGTGCCCTTATTCTCCTTACCGCCTGCGGAGTTAGCTGCGCATCGTGAGGCAGTTCTTCGTCGTCAGGTGGCTGGTGCGTCTGGTGCAGCTGGAGCGTCTGCTGTGGCTCGTGCGGTGGAGGTGGCTGGAGCGTCCACTTCACCGCCCCATAAGGAAATCCACGACAACACCTTCCATAAGGCAAAACCTGATTGTGCCACCATCGGTGACGGCCCATGCGCAGACCCCCTGGGACTATAAAAACACTGTGGAGGACTGGGTCATCCAGGTACTGGACCACCCTAGGCCAGGAGATCCTGCATTGGAACGCTGAAAGGTAACGGTTCTATGGTTTTCCATTGAGAGAGGGTCTGGCTTCCTGGCAGACAACAAGGACGGAAAGGATTATTTTGTGGGCCGCAGGTCGGTGAAACGGCCGTACCTGCCACAACCTCGTCACAGCCTGTACTTGGGGGATTAGGTGGAGTACACCCCCATGGCATCCCTGAAAGGCCCCTTTGCGACCAGGGTTACCCTCCTTTCTAAACCCCTGGTACCTACAACAGAACCTGAAGTGTGGCCACATGAACCACCAGGTCCAGGATGCTTGCGCTGCCTTCAGGAGTCCCCAGATGGCGTCCTCCGGTTCAGGGAAAAGCCACAGCCGGAGCCTCTGTTTCCTGAACTGCCAGCACCACCACCACCACAGTCCTTTCAGCTGGGTCAGCTGACAACTTCATCGTTTACTTCCCTGGATACAACCTTGCTGGAACCGCTGGCAGCCGGAAGTCCTTACCCCTGCTGTCCCGGCAGGAGGATCCGGAAAAGCGCAAATGGCTGCAGCGCTCACCAGCGTGACCACCACCTGGACCCGGTCAAGTCCGACTTCCAGAAGAAGAGGGCACTGGAGTTCTACGGCATCAAGCGTGGCCTACAAGAGGCAGGAGCGTCCTCTGATGTCATTCAACAGCAGTTCCAGCGAGGAGGACTTCAGGTCCCTCATCTGAGGAACCCAATGTCACACTCTGGTGTGGAGGGTATAGCCACACCAAGCGTAAGAGGGAAGTGAAAAGGACCAAACAAGGGAAATGGTCACCTCCTGCAGGTAACCCTGAAACTAGGTCCTGACTGACTACCAGTATGAACAGGCCTTAGTTGTAGGAGAGTTCATACACAGGAACCTAATAACACCTGACCCTATAGAACCCTGCCACTAGTGACAGGGGAAGGAGTCAACCCGTTCCTCCAAAAGGACTGACGAACAGGAAACTCCAGAAGGCAGAATCACAACAGGGAAAAGTAGCATAAACACAATAGGGAAAATGACACTTATCTTAATGCAGATATTGCAGCAACCGGATCTCAGCCGAGAACCACACCACACACAACGTCAGCAGAAAGTATAAACCGCAAGGGATACTGGGAGAGGAAGGGATAAATAGGGGAAAGACAATCACCACAACCGCAACAGCTGAGGGGAAGCGGTGTGGTAAACAGCAACCAAACCAAGAGGATAACATGTCATATTATGTCACTTTTGAAAGTCTAGCCGATCGCCTGCAACCTGATACAGGCACATTCGTGACACCCAACTACTGGCTGAGTGAGGACTTACAGTGCCTTGCGAAAGTATTCGGCCCCCTGGAACTTTTCAAAATGTTGCCACATTTCAGGCTTCAAACAAAAAGATATAACATTTAAAATTTTTGGTGAAGAATGAACAAGTGGGTCACAATTGTGAAGTGGAACGAAATTTATTGGATCATTTAAACTTTTTTTGTAATAATAAAACACTGGGGCGTGCTAAATTATTCGGCCCCCTTGCATTAATACTTTGTTACGCCACCTTTTGCTGCAATTACAGCTGCAAGTCACTTGGGGTATGTCTCTATCAGTTTTGCACATCTAGAGACTGAAATTCTTGCCCATTCTTCCTTGCAAAACAGCTCGAGCTCTTTGAGGTTGGATGGAGAGCATTTGTGAACAGCAGTTTTCAGCTCTTTCCACGTATTCTCAATTGGATTCAGGTCTGGACTCATTTATGGGAGGTTTCTATTATTTAAGCCCCTCAAAGTCACTTTAGAACTGCAAAGGTCCTTTAAAATTAACTATTGGAAATTTTCATGAAAATCTTAAAAATTACATCTAAAATTTGAAGCCTTCTAACGTCCTAAAAAAATAAAATTATATTTCCAAAATTATGCCAACATAAAGTGGACATAGGGTGAATGTTCATTAATAACAATTTTATTAGATATCCCTATGCAACTTAAAAGCAGAGAAATTCATATTTAAAAAATTGTGATTTTTTTTTCAAAATTTTCAGTAACTTTTGATTTTTTATAAATAAAGGTAAAACATATTGACTCAAATTTACCATTAACATGAAGTACAATGTGTCATGAGAAAACAATCTCTGAATGGCTTGGATAAATAAAAGCGTTCCAAAGTTATTACCACATGAAGTGACACATGTCACGAAAGGGAACACTGGGATAAGGTGCGCCCTGACTTATCCCACAACTGTCCCTGCCTACTTGCCTCACCCTAGGCTAACGGTCCTAGGGGGACAACTGGACGACAATCCCTACTCTGTATAAGTGAGGGATTGGGAACGGAAGGAACAAAAGACAAACACAGGCACGAACAAACACAATACGAATAGTCAGCTTAGCAAGGTCAAACCGGGAGCGTACGTCAGGAGCCGAGGGATTAGCAGAATCGAGGTCGAGGTCACAAGCAATGGGTCTGGATACAAGGTAAGGTCACAAGTCAATAATGCACAGCACTGCAAAGAAAGGACTTCAATAACAGGCAACTAGCCCTGGCAGTTGCCATCTTTAAATAGCCCACCTCTAGGTCATGTGACGTGGCCAGCGTCACATGACCTGTGATGCAAACAGGGCGTCGACCCAAATTCAAAACAATGACAATTAGCCATGTGGTGTGGTCAGCACCACATGGCTCCAAATAACAAGTGCAAAACACAACATAAGCAATAGCCATGTGGTGTGATCAGCACCACATGGCTGCCTCCTAAGTAATGCTAGGTGGCGGGGAGGACGCCGGCCGCACGAGACCCAGAAGTGCGCCGGGTCCTCTGCGCCTGATCACCATGGCGACGAGGACGCTCCCCACGTCCTCGCGCCGCCTGCAGCAGAGGAGGCCGGCGGCGGCGCCACACAGAGGGGAGCGCGCCGCTGGCCACTCGTTACAGTACCCCCCCTCTTCATGAGGGGCCACCGGACCCTTACCGGAGGGAACCGGTTTATCAGGATGCAACCGATGGAAAGCTCTAATGAGCTCATCGGCATGAATCCTGGTCAATGGCACCCAGCTTCTATTCTCTGGTCCGAATCCCCTCCAGTGTACCAAATATTGGAATGAGTTTCGGACCTTTCTGACATCCACAATATCCGAAATCTCATGTTCAGTTTGCCCATCCACCTCAATTGGAGGCGGAGGGTGTTCTTCAGGCAGTACCGGAGGAATAAATCTCTTAAGCAGAGACTTGTAGAATACATCATGAATTCGGAAAGACTCAGGCAGGCGCAACTTAAAGGATACTGGATTAATCAGTTTAATTATTTCATATGGCCCTATAAAACGAGGTGCAAACTTTTGAGAGGCTACCTTAATACGTAGATTCCTTGTCACCACAGTAGAAGCAGGCCCCCTGTTCACGCCTCTGCTCCCTCAAGGTGGCTCCAAGTTGCATGGGTTCCTCCGGGGTCTTGCCAGGAGATGCAGTCTGAAAGGAAGAATCCGGGGAACCGACCACAGTAAAGGGAGTCAAGCGTTCAGTCCGTCTCTCCCTAACACGTCTGTCAAGTCTAATGGCTAATGTCATAGACTCTTCTAGGGACTCCGGAGTGGGGTAACTAACCAGGAGATCCTTAAGCTGATCAGAGAGCCCCCCCCTAAACTGGCTCTTCAATGCAGGATCATTCCAGTTGGTCAAAATACACCATTTCCTAAATTCGGCACAATAATCCTCCACTGGACGGTTACCCTGTCGCATGTTCCTTAACTGCGTCTCCGCTACCGCGGCTAGGTCAGGTTCCTCGTACAGGAGTCCTAGAGCCCGAAAAAAGGCCTCCACAGACTGTAGACAAGGAGCGTCACGGGGCAAGGAAAAAGCCCACTCCTGGGGGTCACCCTGCAGCCGGGAGATAATAATTTTAACTTGCTGCGGTTCAGGCCCCGAGGAGTTTGGGCGCAACTCAAAATAAAGCTTATAGCTTCCCTTAAAGGCGCGGAAAGCCTTACGATCCCCGGAAAAACGGTCAGGGAGCTTAACCTGAGGTTCCAAGGTGGTATTAGGGACCTCAGCAACAGCCACAGGGGTGGCAAGCTGTTGCTCATGCTGCTGGAGCCTTTCCGCCAAGTCCTGGACCATTTGTGCCATATTTTGGACCTGGTCAGTCAGTACTCGCAACGGCTCCATAAAAATTTTTGGGCCTGTTATTCTGTCACGAACGGGAACACTGGGATAAGGTGCGCCCTGACTTATCCCACAACTGTCCCTGCCTACTTGCCTCACCCTAGGCTAACGGTCCTAGGGGGACAACTGGACGACAATCCCTACTCTGTATAAGTGAGGGATTGGGAACGGAAGGAACAAAAGACAAACACAGGCACGAACAAACACAATACGAATAGTCAGCTTAGCAAGGTCAAACCGGGAGCGTACGTCAGGAGCCGAGGGATTAGCAGAATCGAGGTCGAGGTCACAAGCAATGGGTCTGGATACAAGGTAAGGTCACAAGTCAATAATGCACAGCACTGCAAAGAAAGGATTTCAATAACAGGCAACTAGCCCTGGCAGTTGCCATCTTTAAATAGCCCACCTCTAGGTCATGTGACGTGGCCAGCGTCACATGACCTGTGATGCAAACAGGGCGTCGACCCAAATTCAAAACAATGACAATTAGCCATGTGGTGTGGTCAGCACCACATGGCTCCAAATAACAAGTGCAAAACACAACATAAGCAATAGCCATGTGGTGTGATCAGCACCACATGGCTGCCTCCTAAGTAATGCTAGGTGGCGGGGAGGACGCCGGCCGCACGAGACCCAGAAGTGCGCCGGGTCCTCTGCGCCTGATCACCATGGCGACGAGGACGCTCCCCACGTCCTCGCACCGCCTGCAGCAGAGGAGGCCCGCGGCGGCGCCGCACAGAGGGAGTGCGCCGCTGGCCACTCGTTACAACACATGTCAGATTTGCAAAATTAGGCCTGGTCTTACAGAACCCTGAGACTATCACAGAGCAGGTGCATTTATACGGAGACTTGATTACACACAGGTGGATTCTATTTATCTTCATCAGTTATTTAGGACAACATTGGATCATTCAGAGATCCTCAATGAACTTCTGGAGTGAGTTTTCTGAACTGAAAGTAAATGGGCCAAATAATTTTGCACGCCCCATTTTTCAGTTTTATTATTACAAAAAAAGTTTAAATGATCCAATAAATTTCATTTCACTTCATAATTGTGACCCACTTGTTGTTGATTCTTCACCAAAAATTTAAAATGCTATATCTTTTTGTTTGAAGCCTGAAATGTGGCAACATTTTGAAAAGTTCCAGGGGGCCGAATACTTTCGCAAGGCACTGTATGGTAGCCACACCATGGACTGCACCTGACGGGTGAGAGCTAGTTGGCACTTTTTATGTTTGTTTGTTTGTTTGTATTGTCCCCGTTTGACTCTCACCCAGATGGACATGGCTGTCAGGACTCCCCCCATTCTGCAGAAAAGTCCCAGTTGCGCCTAAGCGCACCTATTTTCCTTTTCCCCCCCTTCTCAGGTTATTTGAGAGCCCCCTTTGCAAAAAGGGTTCTCAATTTGCTGCTATTCTCTATTATCCATGCGGATTACACGTTACCTGTTTGGATTACAATATTACCTCACGTGGATTACAATTGAATTTTGGACTATGTGTTCCAGACAGTGTTTTATCATGCCAACTAGGAGCCACGAGGAGAGACTCAAACGTATATCTGAGCCTTTTATGCTTGCAAATGTGAAACTGATTGCACTAAAATGTTTTCATACTTATGTCTTTGCTGTATTTTAGCTACACTGTTTTTACTGGTTCAGCACTTTAGCCCATTGTGTGTATTCTTTTTCAGGTACTGCAATGTATGTGTTCTATTATGCACTTATTGCATGCTGTTTTTAGTAAATTATGCACTTAGCTGGATAGCTAGCAATGAGCACCTTATTTTTCTACCTCATATAGACTGCCTCTAAAGACTGTATGCTGCGGCCTAGCTTTGTGTGTATGACTAGAGATGAGCGAGCATGCTCGTCCGAGCTTGGTGCTCGTTCGAGTATTACGGTACTCGTAAGTGCTCGCTGCTCCGACGAGTATCTCGCCATGCTCGAGGAAATGGCATCTTCTGCATTGTGCATTTTTGGCACCTATAAACTCAGCCAATCACAAGCCAGGAGACTCTGCGGTACACCCAGCATCATGTGGGGCCCTTACATGTCGATAGCAGGGGTTGGCTGGCCTGATCAGGTGACCCTGGAATATACTAGTGACTGCCCGCGGTGCTCGGCTCAGATGCTGTCTGGATGTCGTTAGGGACAGAGCTGCTGCGTTTCAGGGAGAGTGTTAGGGCCTGCATTTAGTTCTTTGTTAGGCAGGAGTGATCTCAAAAGAAACCAACAGCCCTTCTAAGGGCTACAAGACATTTTGTTTTGTCTCCTGGCTTGGCTGGCTGGCTGGCTGGCACTAGTAGTGCAGCTATCGCCATATATAACACTTTTTTTTGTTATTGTTTTATCTCAGTGATACAAATCCATTTCATACAGCAGTGTGGAACCATTCTGTGTGTCACAGTTCAGCTGTCCACTCACCACAAACCACAATCCGTGTTTTCTGTCCAGGTGACCCATACTGTACGTCACGTAATAAAATACGGTCTTTTGCTTTCACTGATACAGCTACATTACAAAAATCTCTGTGCGACATTTGTCTGGGTTGCAGTCAAAATAGCCACCGTCAGCAGGGGCTGAGTTTGCTCTCTGATAGTTTCTGGACGTCACGTTAAAAAAATATATATATAAAAAAAAAATATAAAAAAATATATATATATAAAAAAATAGTTTTTTTGTTGTTTTATCTCAGTGATACAAATCCATTTCACACAGCTGTGTGTAACCATTCTGTGTGTCACAGTTCAGATGTTCAGTCACCACAATCCGTATTTCCTGTCCAGGTGACCCATTCTGTACGTCACGTCAGTAAAAAAGGTCTTTTGCTTTCACTGATACAGCTACATTACAAAAATCTCTGTGCGACATTTGTCTGGGTTGCAATTAAGCAGACCAAGTCTGCCTAATCTAATAGTTTCCGTGTAATTGCTCCATACTGCATGGTACGTAATAATATACGTAATTTTGCTCTAACTTATCCACCTATATACAAAGCACAATCCGTATTTTCTGTCCACATGACCCATTCTGTACGTCACGTCAGTGAAAAAGGTCTTTTGCTTTCACTGATACAGCTACATTACAAAAATCTCTGTGCGACATTTGTCTGGGTTGCAATTAAGCAGACCAAGTCTGCCTAATCTAATAGTTTCAGTGTAATTGCTCCATACTGCGCGGTACGTAATAACATACGTAATTTTGCTCTAACTTATCCACCTATATATTTTCTTGTTCAGATTGAACAAGTTTGTGGTTTTCAGTACAGCAGGCCCATTTATTTTATTTTTTTTATATAATACACTTATATACAGAAAATGTTGAACCCCAGGGCTAAGGGACGAGGGTGTGGGCGTGGGCATTCAATTACTGCAGGGGGCAGAGGCCGTGGTCCTGGGCAGGTTGAGAAAGTACCTGCTGATGAGGGAGCAGGGGAACGCCGCAGAGCTACACTCCCTAGCTTCATGTCTCAACTTACAGGGACACGTGGGAGAGGACTGTTGAAACCACAACAGTGCGAACAGCTGATGTCGTGGATTGCGGACAATGCTTCAAGTAATTTGTCCACCAGTCAGTCTTCCACGCAGTCCACCCACGTTACCCAAGGGAGCACTCCTCTGGCTCCTCCACCTCAACCTCCTTCCCCCCAGTCTGCCCCCTCCCAGGAAAATTTGGAATGTGATCCGGCATTTTCTCAGGAACTGTTTTATGGACCCTTCCCAGAGTCACAAACCACTTCTCAGGTTGCTGCTGACCTCGTTCCCGATGCCCAAGTTTTCCAACTGTCGCAGTCTGTGGGTGATGATGATGATGATGATAATGACAATGTTGAGTTAGTGGAAGAAGTTTGTAAAGAGGTGTCTAACGATGAGGAGACACGGTTGTCAGACAGTGGTGAAGTTGTTGTCAGGGCAGGAAGTCCGAGGGGGAGCAGACTGAGGAATCGGAGGATGATGAGGTGACTGACCCAAGCTGGGTTGATAAGCCGAATGAAGACAGTGCTTCTGAGGCGGAGGCGAGTGCTGCACCAGAACAGGTTGGAAGAGGCAGTGGTGTGGCCAGAAGGAGAAGCAGGGCTAGAGCTGGTGCATCAGCAGCAACTGTTTCACGTAGTGAAGCTCCCGTGGCGAGGCCTAGATGTTCGCAAGTCTGGAGATTCTTTAAAGAAAGTGAGGATGACCGACGGACTGTGGTGTGCAACCTGTGCCACACCAGGATCAGCAGGGGTGCCACCACTACTAGCCTAACCACCACCAGCATGCCCAGGCATATGAGTGCTAAACACCCCACTCAATGGAACCAAGGCCGTTCACCTCTGCAGGTCACACCACTGCACCTTCCCCTGTGTCACTCGCTGCCTCTGCTAGTCAACCCCCTGCCCAGGACCCCGGCACGAGCGCCTCCCGCCGGAAAACCACACCTTCGCCTCCACGATCCTCCACAGCGTCCACCAATGTATCCCAGCGCAGCGTTCAGCTGTCTTTACAGCAGACGCTGGAGCGCAAGAGGAAATACAGTTCCTCCCACCCACATGCCAAAGCCCTCAATGTCCACATCTCTAAATTGCTGAGCCTGGAGATGCTGCCCTATAGGCTGGTAGAGACCGAGGCCTTTCGCAATCTCATGGCGGTGGCTGCCCCTCGGTATTCGGTCCCCAGCCGCCACTATTTTTCCCGATGTGCCGTCCCATGCCTACACCAGCACGTGTCACAGAACATCATCCGTGCCCTGACCAACGCTGTTCCTGAGAAGGTCCACCTAACCACGGACACGTGGACAAGTGCTGCCGGGCAGGGACACTATATCTCACTGACGGAACATTGGGTTAACTTGGTGGAGGCTGGGACCGAGACTGACCCTGGGGCCGCTCATGTACTGCCCACACCGAGGATTGCGGGGCCTACCTCGGTCACGGTCTCTCAGACGTACTATGCCTCCTCCTCCGACCCCTCCTCCTCCTCCACCGAATTACCATCCGTGGGCACGGCGCCTTCAGTCGGTAGCTCTAGGCGCAGGCGCAGTGCCGTGGGTAAGCGCTAGTTGGCGGTGCTCAAACTGCTGAGCTTAGGTGACAAAAGGCACACTGCCCAAAAGCTGTTACAGGGCATCACGGCGCAGACCGATCTGTGGCTGGCACCGCTGAACCTCAAGCCAGGCATGGTTGTGTGTGACAACGGGCGTAACCTGGTGGCGGCTCTGCAACTCGGCAGACTGACATGTGCCATGCCTGGCCCACGTGTTCAATCTAATAGTTCAGCGGTTCCTCAAGACATACCCCAATCTGTCTGATTTGCTCACCAAGGTGCGCCGCATCTGTGCGCATTTCCACAAGTTGACCACAGATGCTGCCACTCTCAGGGCAGCGCAGCGCCGCCTACAACTGCCCGCTCACCGACTGTTGTGTGACGTGCCCACGAGATGGAATTCGACATTAAACATGTTATCCAGAGTTTACCAGCAGCGCAGAGCGATTGTAGACTGCCAGATGTCAACTTCCACCAGAACTGGTAGTCAGGTCACTCAGATTTCTCAAGTCTACAATGAGGAGTGGACGTGGATGTCTGATATCTGCCAGGTGTTGAGCAACTTTGAGGAGTCAACACAGATGGTCAGCGGTGATGCCGCCATTATCAGCCTCACCATCCCGCTGCTTTGCCTCTTGAAAAACTCACTGCTCAGCATGAAGTCAGATGCTTTGTGCTTGTCACAAGAGACGGTGGAGGAAGATACGTCGCTTGATAGCCAGAGCACCCTCCAGTCTGTTTCTCAGCACGTATCGGAGGAGGGGGATGAGGAGGAAGAGGAGGAGAATGTCGGCGAGACAGAAGAGGGTACCAGTGCTCAGTCCTTCTTAACTCTTGGGCGTGTATGGGCTGAAGAGGAGGAGGAGGAGGAGGAGGAAATGGAGAGTCAGGCCAGTAAGGAGAGGGAATTCTTGCATCTTGGGACTCTGGCACACATGGCAGACTTCATGTTAGGCTGCCTATCCTGTGACCCTCGTGTTAGAAGCATTTTTTCAAACACCGATTACTGGGTGTTCACTCTCCTGGACCCACGGTACAAGCAGAACCTTTCCACTCTCATCCCTGCAGAGGAAAGGAGTATGAGAGTGAATAGATATCAACAGGCCCTGGTGCACAAGCTGAAACAATCCTTCCCATCTGACGCCGCTAGCGGCAGAGGGCATGGTTCTGTGGGCCAAGTAGCGGGGGAGAGGAGGCGAGCAGGCAGCTTGTCCAGCACTGGCAGGGGAACGCTCTCCAAGGCCTTTGCCAATTTTATGTCACCCCAGCAAGACACTGTCACCTGTCCCCAGTCTAGGCAGAGTAGGGGGGAGCTGTACAGAAAGATGGTGAGGGAGTACCTAGCTGACCATACCAACGTCCGGACCGATCACTCTGCTCCATACAACTATTGGGTTTCAAAGCTGGACACGTGGCCTGAACTGGCGCTGTACGCCTTGGAGGTGCTGGCCTGCCCTGCCGCTAACGTGTTGTCAGAGCGGGTATTCAGTGCAGCTGGTGGCGTCATCACCGATAAGCGTACACGCCTGTCAACTGACAGCGCTGACAGGCTGACGCTTATTAAAATGAACAAAGCCTGGATTTCACCGGAATTCAAATCTCCTCCGGGGGAAAGCAGCTAAAGATTTACATTACTTATGTATCCGATTCCTCTTCTCTACTCCTCCTACTCCTTCTCCTTGTCATCTTTGCCTAACGCTGACCAAAAAAACACCATTTTTTAGAGGTCCAACTGGCACTCTTTTACCACAATTTTTCAGGAGGGCCCCCTACAGGCCCTCTCTCCAAACAATTTTCCCAGAGGTCCACCTACAGGCCCTCTCTCCAAACAATTTACCCGGGTAGGGGACATATTAGATATTGTACTGATTTTTTTTTTTGGTTCTTCTTTTAATTGCCTCCTGCGATAGTCGGGAATCAAACCCGGGTCAACTGCTTGGGAAGCAGCTATGCTCACCACTTTACCACCAACAGCCACAGCAACTGATAAGAACATATACTAAACTTGATGTAAGCCAACATTTCGACAATCGATAACCCAAAACGGGTCCGCCGTCGAGCCCGGCGTTCGGCCACCCTGAGCATTTCACATACTCTGGCCGAGTCTGACCCTGGGGCCGCTCATGTACTGCCCACTTGGAGGATTGCGGGGCCTACCTCGTTCACGGTTTCTCAGAATTACTATGCCACATCCTCCAACCCCTCCTCCTCCACCTTCGAATTACCATCTGTGCTTCACGTCCTGCTACCTCAGTCTAACTCGGTCACTCTGTTGTCACCGCCATGCTGCGTCAGGCTAAATTTTTGGGTGGCTCACCTGCTACCTCATCTAACTTGGTCACTTGTTGGTGTCACCGCCATGCTGTGTCAGGCTTATGCCTGCATTGTGTGGCTGGGGATAAGAGAGCAGTGCCAGCATGGGCATGGGTGATGGACCTTCGTTGCACGTAGTTGGGTGCTTCCCTATATATTCCCACCATGCCAGCCATGGGTTGTAAATAAACTAATAACAGGAAAAAACAAAAAAATGATAAAACTATTTTACAGGAGGGTCAACCGCAGACACTCCAAAACAATTTTACATGAGGGAGTGTCTCCCCGTCTGCCACCGTGTTCGGTCAGGCTGTCAGTAGGTACACCACCTCTGTCGTCCGCAGAAGCGGCCACTATGAGGAAGGCCACGGCAAGAACATCCCCTTTTCAATTGAGAGCAAGTGTAGAATTGTAGGAGGATGACCCTTTCCTCGGCAGTGGATTCACCTTCCCCTTTATCATTGCCAGACAACAGTTGGTGAAAAAGTAATTGGCAATGATGAAGAAAATGTAACGGTGCAGTGGACTGTCTGTGACGCAAAACCTATATATTCCCACCATGCCAGCCATGGGTTGTAGATAAACTAATAACAGGAAAAACCCCAAAAATTAGAAAACTATTTTACAGGAGGGTCAACTGCAGACACTCCAAAACAATTTTACATGAGGGAGAGTCTCCCCGTCTGCCATTGTGTTCGGTCAGGCTGTCAGTAGGTACACCACCTCTGTCGTCCGCAGAAGCGGCCACTATGAGGAAGGCCACGGCAAGAACATCCCCTTTTCAATTGAGAGCAAGTGTAGAATTGTAGGAGGATGACACTTTTCTTCGGCAGTGGATTCACCTTCCCCTTTATCATTGCCAGACAACAGTTGGTGAAGAAGTAATTGGCAATGATGAAGAAAATGTAACGGTGCAGTGGACCGTCTGTGACGCAAAACCTATATATTCCCACCATGCCAGCCATGGGTTGTACATTAACTAATAACAGGGAAAACAAAAAAAATATTTTACAGAAGGGTCAACTACAGACACTCCTAAACAATTTTTTAGGAGGTTCAACTTCGGACACTCCAAAACAAATTTTTGGGAGGCTCGCCTACAGACATTTAACTGCTACCTCAATCTAACTTGGTCACTTGTTGGTGTCACTACGCTGTCACCATGATGTGTCAGGCTTATGCCTGCGTCGTGGGGCGGGGGATAGCACAGCAGTGCCAGCATGAGCAGTGGTGTCACCTGCAGGCGGTGATGGACCTTCGTTGCACCTAGTTGGGTGCTTCCCTAACATGTGATGGGCATGTGCCTCGCCTTTCTTGGTCTGGGTGAGCACAATTGCCATGAGGGTAACCACCAGGCTGTTGCAGGAGAATTTGGGGTAATGGTGGGATTAGGCAGCCTCAGAGGCATCCATGCATGCTGCCCCTGCTGTTTCCTGTCCATTTCCATGGTGTTTCCATCATTTTCTGATGTTTCCAGGTTTTCACCCAGCCTTCCCTAGGCAGAGCCTTGGTCCCCTGCAAAAAATGCTCGAGTCTCCCATTGACTTCAATGGGGTTCGTTACTCGAAACGAGCACCCGAGCATCCGGAAAAGTTCGTCTCGAATAACGAGCACCCGAGCATTTTAGTGCTCGCTCATCTCTATGTATGACGCATTCGCGCGTCAATAGTACGCTAAGGATTCGTATGCACTTTTGTACTCAAATGCTTACATATTGCTTACGTATTGGAATATTCGCAAAACAACGATTTTTTTTGAACGATTGTTTTTTTGAACGTAGATTCGACCGAATAAATTCGTTTAAGTACGAATCTTGTCAGAAATTCGGCGAATATTTGGCGAAGCAAATTTTGGATTATTCGCTCATCTCTTTTTTTTTTTTTAAATCAGAACTTTTTATTGCTTTTTATAATTTTGTGAAAACAAAACAGAACAAAGCAGTAATACAAAGCTGTTGTGCACATTATACATCCACAATCTGGAATTTTGTACAAAAATATATCATATTCACTAATAAAGGCAGATTCATACAATTGTACATTGTATCTCCTTATTAAAGACCATCATCCAAAAACCTTGTATTACCCGCCCCCCCCAACCCTCCCATCCCTTCCCCCCCACCCTCTCCGCGTGATCGCACACAACTCAGTTTACCAGCACATAATCATTCACAGCCTATCCTCCCAGCCCCCTAAGGACCATATTCGTCCATATGGAGTAAATCTCCAAATAGGAGTAAACTTCGTACACCCTGACACACCCAAGAGCCCCCTGATCGACCACCATACCTTATGCAAAAGGCACAAAGTGGGTATAGTCGGGGACCTCAGTCTGCACCTGTGTGACTCCAAGGCATGCACTACAGACTTGTCCGAGACCAAAAATTGTACAATTAATCTCCTAGAGTCCTGCACGACATTGGTATCAGTCAAATCCCACCCCTGCATCTGCTGCAATTGAGCGGCCAAATAATATAGCCACGGATTAGGTACTGCGATGCCTCCCTCGTCTTTAGTTAATTGTAATTTTGTTAAAGCTATCCTAGCCGATTTCTTTTTCCAAATCAGTTCCCTAAATAAACTCTCTATTTTCTTAAAGAGATACTTCGGGACCCATACTGGAGCATTGTGCAATACATAAAGCAATTGTGACATAAAGATCATTTTTACCAAATTCGCGCGCCCAATGACCGAAATTTTATCCAGCATAGGTAAAATATTGTGCGTAGTATACTCACAAACATTACGAGTAACACATATTCCCAGGTATTTAAAGGAGTCTACGCATGGGATTGGCAAACGTGCTACTCCTGACTCATCACCCTGTGGGGACAGCAACATTATGGCCGACTTAGTCCAGTTTATAGTCAGACCAGAGAATTTACCGAAAACCTCAATGGTCTCCATCACCCTACTCACTGTACCACTAACATCATTCAGAAATAGCAGCAAGTCATCAGCATATAATGCCACTTTTTCTTCCCTCTCTGGATAACTAAATCCCTTAATTTGTGAATCTTGGCGAATAATGGCAGCTAGCGGCTCGATAGCCATGGCGAATAACAAGGGCGACAAGGGGCATCCTTGCCTAGTCCCTCTCTCAAGACGAAAGCGATCTGAGAACTCGCCATTGACCCTGATTCTAGCTGAAGGATTCGCATAAAGCAGCTGGACCCAAGCTATAAATTGCAAGCCAAATCCCATGCGCTGCAGGACGGCCCACAGGTAGCCCCACTCAACACTATCAAACGCTTTTGCAGCATCCAGAGACATCACTGCTTTGCCAAGGGGGCCACCCGGAGCCGCCTGCATATTAAGGAACAGCCTGCGCAAGTTTATCGCCGTAAATTTTGACGGCATGAATCCAGACTGATCCGGATGAATCACAGAAGAGATGACGTTAATCAGTCTATTCGCCAGAACTTTCGCCAAGATTTTAGCATCTGTCATTAACAATGAAATAGGGCGATATGACTCAGGTAGGGTAGAATCCTTCCCTGGCTTGGGAAGGACTTCTACAGTAGCCTCGTAGAATGATTCTGGCAGTAAGCCGCTGATCTGCGCCCCTTGGAAGACCTCTAATAACACAGGCAAGATATCATCCTCTAAGCATTTAAACACCTCTGCCGGGAGCCCGTCAGGGCCAGCTGCCTTCTCATTACTCATAGATTTCACCGCTACCTGCAACTCCTCAAGCGTAATGGGTATATCTAAGCCGTTACGCTCCTCTTCTGACAGTGAAGAAAGCTGTATCCCACTGAGATATTGAAGCAAATCCTCAGTACTGTAAGTACATTTAGTTTTATAGAGTTCAGCATAAAACTGGTGAAATATACGGAGTATATCGGAAGTCTCCGTGACCTGTCTCCCAGCAGTATCCTTCATGCTATAGACATAAGCAGACTCCTGTTGTGCCCGGGCAACTGTCCCTAGCAGATGCCCCACTCCCTCTCCATCCTCAAAATATCGCTGTTTCATAAAAAAACTTATTATTGGCCTGTTCCATGCTATGAGTATTAAAGGCCTCTTGGGCCTCTTTCCATCTCTTCAGAGAGGTCAAGGATGGACTCATAATATGTGACTGCTCCGCCTCTACTAGCCTTGCGCTTAGTTCCACTCCCATAGATTTACTCTTTGTTTTTACCTTTGATATATGTGCAATAAAGACCCCTCTCAGATATGCCTTCAGCGTGTTCCAAACTATCCCAATATCTGCTGAACCTCGGTTGACAACTAGGAATTCCTGGAGCTGACTCCTGACATCAGACATATTTATTAACTTAAGCCAGAAAGGGTTAGGTTTCCAACTCCTGTGCCTCCCAATCCCCCGCTCCCCTACAGTCAACTTAACAGATATCTGAGAATGATCTGACAACACTCTTGGAGCATAGGTAACATCTAGGACCCATGGCATCATGTTACTATTACTCAGTACTAAATCAATACGTGAGAGAGACGCATAAGTGCCAGATGCACAAGAGTAGCTTTGCGTTTGTGTGCTTTTTTGACCCTCCAAACATCAATTAAACCTACCTCAGCTAACAACCGTGCAAACGGTGTCTTAGGGTCAGCAGGCATCGGATGCCGTAAGGGAACTTATCCAACTGATGATCCATATAATTATTAAAGTCCCCCATGATTAGCAGCGGTAAATGCATCAATGGAGCAGCAAAGGACAGTATCTGAGTCAGCACCGCATTGGAGAATGGTGGTGGTATGTACACAAACATCAGAATGCATTCTAGATTGTACAGTGTGCAGTGTAGACCCACATAGCGCCCCTCTCCATCGACCCTTGATTTATGCAGCGTGAACGGTACCCCTCTATGAATTAGTACACTTACCCCCCTAGAGTATGAGGAGTGCACAGAGTGAAATGCCCAGCCTATCCATTGTTTATTCATCCAGTGCAGCATATCAGATGTCATATGGGTCTCTTGCAAACCTATAATGGATGGTGGCAAGGACTGCAACTTGTCGAAAACTGCTGTGCGCTTAACAGAGTCCCTGATCCCTCGAACATTCCATGTAAGCAGATGTACTATCCCCATGGCATGGAGCTTACTATCTCCTGTCCCAATACACTGCATTGAATATCACCCAGAGCAGTGTGCGTAGCTCTGGCATTACCGTGTGCGACCACGCGGAGAGTACCACCCCATGCCCATCCCAGAACAATCCCACAACCAAAAAACAAAAAACATATAGGTATTTCAACTCTCAGCCAAGAGGTGGGGCACCAAAACTGTACCCAGCATTTATGCCCTGTGAAAAGACCTAAAAAGGGTATTAGACAATATAACAAGGCAAACCAGATGTAAATACGTGACATCTCTCAGTGTAATCTGGGAGCTAATCCCGGTCTGTTCCATATCCAGGGCTCCCGCCAGCTGTGTATATTATAGATCATTCCCTCTCCATTACTATAGCCTATATACTATACTATATATATTAATAACAGTAGGATCCCTGCAATTACCCTCTTCCTCCCCCAATGCACTAGGAACCATGCTTCAGGCCCAACTAGCCAACTCAGAATATAAACCGTCAGACATTATATAAATAGCTCCAGAGGAGCACAAACAACAGCGCAGTTAATATGCGCAAAGTGTGAACTGGCGGCAATCACCGCCCTGCATAATCACCACATGTCCCTTCAATCTGGAACCGCTTGACGGATTTGGCGCTCGTTCATATCAATCCATCTCAGGGCTTCTTTCGGCAAATCCAAGAAAGTAGTAGTCCCGAGTGCCACAACTCTCAAATTTCGCCGGATAGATCATGGAATATGGGACTTGTAGCTGCCGTAATCTTCTCTTAACGTCCATAAACGACGCCCTCCGCTTCTGAACATCAACGGAGTAATCCGGGAAAAGTGACACACGACTACCATTAATTTCCAGGTTTGGCATTATCCGCGCCTTGCGTAAGATAGTATCACGGTCCTTGTAATGGAGGATTTTAATCAAGACTGGTCTCGGAGGTCTTCCTGGAGGCCCCGGTCTGGTAGGGACACGGTGTGCCCTCTCCACCGCAAATAACTTAGATAGTACCTCAGCACCAAAAGTCTGCAGCAGCCAGGATTCAAAAAAGGCATCAGGATTATTTCCCTCTACTCTTTCAGGGACGCCCACTAGCCGCACATTGTTTTGGCGTAGCCTATTCTCTAAGTCGTCGGTTTTGGCGAATAACGCTGCTATATCAGTAGCAGGTTTCTGCGTTGCAGCTTGTACAGGGGAGAAACTATCTTCCAGGCTGCATACTCTCCCCTCCACTGCTGTGGTGCGCTCTGCCACCTTTTGTATATCATGCCTGATGATAGAGATATCTTCTCTCATCCCCCCTAACTGCGAGTTGAGGGCAATCAGCGCCATGTTGCATTGTTTTACCGCTGTAAAAACATCTACTATGGTAGGAGAGTCATTAGCAGGCACTTCCTCCTCTTCCACCATCCCATCTTCTCCATAGGCGTCTCCTACCTCAGCGCAGGGGCCATCGTCACTCCGTTCTCTCAGGGGTACTGTACCTCCAGAGCATACTATCCCAGCGTCTGACTGCTCTGATATGCACCCCGATGCAGCTGGGCTGTGTGCAAACCTCTCCAGTCTGACCGCCACTGCTCTTTGCCGCTCCTCTTTATCAGCGCCATGCGGCCCGGCGCCATCTTGGGCCTCCACGCTCGTCCCACCATCTCCCGGCTTTTGGCGGTTCTTTCCTTTTGCCATAGCGTAGGCGTTTCTCCCTCGCTCCACGGCTGCTGGTGAGTGGCAGGGGCACACTTTTCACGGCTATTGTATTGTGGGGTATTGTGGCAGGAGCTCCTCACAGCACGTCTGCTCACATCGCTCGCTAGGCCACGCCCCAGATTTGCTCATCTCTAATCTGGAATTTGAGTAGTGGAAGTGTACAAAGACCTAAAGTGTGGATGAAGACCATAATTACAATAAAAGGCGAAGTATTCAGAGAAACATAATTATGATTGTTGACAATTTCAGATAGAGCCATGTTCCCCAACCTGGGGATCTCCAGCTGTTACAAAACTACAACTCCTATCATGCCCTGACAGCCTGAGGCTATAAAGGCATGATGGGAGTTGTAGTTCTGTAAGAGCTGGAAAGCCATAGGTTGGAGATCAATGAAATAGAGGAAGAAAAGTTACCTATTCTAATTGACGACTAGCAATCTAACACCTAAGGTACTGTTCAAAGGTTTGATTAAACCATTCAGTCTGCCTATTAGTCTCCGGATGAAATGCCAAAGAAAATCATAATGAATCTGAAACTTAGTACATAATGCTCACCAAATAATATGATCGATAAACAATCTTGATGCCGGTCTTAATAACCCCTATATCTGGCGGTGGATCCGCCGCAGTTATAAAGAGGTGTGGATCGGATGTGGACTGAAATACGTTCATGTGAATGTGATCTAAAGAAATTAAAATTTATGTAATATCTGCTTTCAGAATAAATTAAATACATGAAGGGGTGGTCTCTGTTCATTTGTCTATATATGATAGAACATTCAACTTTTAACCATTGTTGTCTAATATATATATATATATATATATATATATATGTTACTGTTTGCTTTACAGTACAGTATGTTCTACTTTCTTATGATTTCTTCCCAAGCGAAAGTACTTGCTTATAATGAACACTGAAGAAAGATCTAAATAGGATGCAGTCACATTTATAAGATTTCAACTTTATATGCTTACTCCCCCCAGTTCATAATGAAAAAGCTTAAAAGTATTTAATGAAATATTATGGGAATTATTGTATCTAACTATGCGTGAATGATTTTCATCATAAAACAATATAATCCAGTGGTGTGACTATGGAGCATATTTTACTCTAGTGGCAATATTTTTTTTTTTACACTTTTATTTACTACCCTGCAGGCATGGCAATAAGATGAGCAAGCTACTATAATCCTGAGGCCCATCAGCAGGAGCGATGACAGAGATTTTCCATTTCCATGAAGTACCACAAGCTGAGCGGAGACTCTTTATCACCTGCTTACATAGAAAAGCAGTAAAGACGTGTCAAATGGATTAATATAGAGACAGGTAAAAGTTACAGCACTGATAGGAAACTGTAATGAAAATAGCACTCGCTCCGTGGTTTTACTCTTCCGCTCATTAATCCTCCATAAAGATTTACCTTTGTAATAAAGCTCATCCTGAGCTCATACTTATTATCCGCAGTGGTTTTCGAACAGACGCTGGCATCACTGGGGACAATACTAGTACTATATATTACAAACTCACTTGGGTAGCTTGTTGAATATAATGCAGGTTTTAAATCTCTCCATTGCTTGTTATGTCTGTACTGCATCATTCATTAACCTTTATTTTACTTCCCAGCTTGTTAAATATAGTTTTATGTTATTTTAATGTCTTGCATTTATATTGATCACTGCACGTATTATTTCCACTCGGTTTGTCTGTTTATCATTAGGGCAAAAATTATCTGCTTTTGCTTTTCCTTGTATTTGACCTATGCATGCCCCTATGTTTAGTTTTTCCTAAACTCTTTTACTATTTCTGCTCATGTATTATTAAATATATTTAAATTTCTGTGTGTTAGAAGAACAATTTGCTCTGCAGTACTGAAACAGATGGAGAAAACTACTTATTACAAATCACCATAGTTTTATGTATAGAAATGTAAAGAGGCCCACAAACATTAAATGATTTTGGTGGGACTATACAATGTGCATGGGGGTCACCCGACCATGGGTGTAAATAGGAGATTAAATGGGAAGGGGGCATTTAAGGTCATTAAAGGAAATCTGTCAGCAGTTTTCACCAAGCTAAACTGTTGACAGCACTAGGTAGGGGCTGGGGAAAGCAGGACAAAAAGGGACAGAACTACTGCCGTAGCAGCTCGGGCCTCCCCTGCTAGTACACAAACTAATAATGATTATTGTGTGTGCGCCCAGTCAAAGCTGGGCAGATTTCTGTTTCTGTTTCAATACCGTTCCTTTGAGCCAGGTCCTGGGTGCCATGCACAGGACACAAGCCACAAGGTTCTCCTCTTCCCCGATGCTAGACCAGGGCTAGCATCAGCATCTTCTGTGTGGCTGGAGCTAAAAGCAGCCTCATACCTATCTGTGCTTGTTAACTTCGCCTCCATGCTCCTGATTGCATATTCCACTCTAGTTGTGTAGGGCCTGACCACCATTACAGCAGACATCCATAGCAGATAGCCCCCAAAAACTAGGCTGGCTGGCTTCTTCAGGTGGACTGTCTGCAGACTGCAACCCTTCTGGTGATTGGTCTGGTTTATGTCTGATTACTGTGTGGGAACACTCCGAGGGCGTAACTTCTGTGTGAGGGCCCTAAAGGGGCATAACTACTTTGTGGCAGCACTCATTCTGTGGGACCACTAAGGGGGCATAACTATTGTGTGCAGGCATTAAGGGTGCATAATTTCTGTGCGAGGGCACTAAGGGGGCATAACTACCATTTAGGTGCACTAAGGGGGTATAGGAACTTTCTATTAGCACTAAGGAGTCAGAACTACTGTGTGCGGGGAATAAGAACTGTGCAGGGAAACTAAGGGGGTATTTTACTGTGTGGGAGGGGAGCACTACTGTGAGGGGGTACTAACAGGGCATAGCAACTAATGTGGAGGCACTAAGAGGACAATATACTTTCTGGAAGCACTAAGGAGGCATGACTACTGAGTGGATGGGGTGTTCTTCGGCAAGCATGGGTGGTCTTGGCTAGCTGCACGAGGGAGACTGTGGGGAAGTTGCTCTGCGGTGGCCCATTCAACAATTTGCTATGGTGTCCAGCCTTTTCTAGTTATGCTCCTGGGGACAAACATATTTTTAGTGTTATTCCTCATCAGTAGCAGTGTGAACTTATTCTGCCAGATTTTCCTTTCACAAGTGCACCGGAGGTTGAACTTCACAGTGACACTCCATCTCCAGTTCACTGAAGGGGTTATCCTATGATTAATATACAAAATTCAAATCATATATAATATAGCACATGACAACCTGTTTCTCACAAAGCTAGAGCCAGCCCTGTACCTCAGGGGGCTCCCTAAAGCACAGTAGTGGGGAGTCTGTAAATATAGATTTCAAACAGTTCTTTTGTAGATGTAATCTCTGAACAACCATCCTTAGAATTTCCAGATTTGAGTTGCAGGTGACTACTAGAGGTACCCGATGATTTTCTTGTTTTGTTTGAATTGTACCAGCTTACTCCTTGTTAATCTGGTGGCTCTGGCAATCTGGTTTTCTACTGAAAAATGTCTTTTTTTGGTTTCTATGGTGTTGTTCCCTGTCTGTAGAGTTTGAACATATGAGATGTATTTAATATCTTGACTGTAGATAATGGAGTTTTTATGTGGAAACTGTCCCATCTGAGGTATGTTGTGCAGCAAATTGGTAAAGCGTTGTTTCTATTTTATTGTTCTGTATCTTGATGATGTCATCCAAAAAGTTTATTTCAGTGAAGGAGTAGTTAAGTGTTAAATTGATTGTGGGATTAAACTCACTGAAGCTATCATGGAGCATTATTAGTTGTTTAGATACAGCCCAGATGATTATGATGTCATCAATGTAATGATAAAAGGCCAAAGGCCGGAAGACGAGAAGTCACTTTCAAGCTTGGCCATAAACAGATTTGAATATTGTGGTGCAATTTTGCTTCCCATTGCTGTACTGGTCTTCTGTAGGTATATGCTTTCACCAAATGAAAAGTAATTATGGGTGAGGATGAATTTTGTAAGTTCCACCACTGACCCAGTAACTGACCCAATTTCTTAATTTTTCATATAAAAATCTTGCAGGTTTTTAATCATGTTGTAGAATATTGAAATGCAAAGATTCTACATCCTTAGTAGCCAAGATAATTCCCTCTAGACCTATTGCAGACCTTTTATTTAGTAGGTCAGGTATGTCCTGGAGGTAGCTGGCTGTATCTCTTACCAGGAGTTTAAGGATACCATCCAACCATCCAGTAATTTTCTCAGTGAGGGTGCCCACGAATGAGATTATTGGACTCCCTGGATTTACAAGTTTGTGAATCTTGGGAAGCATGTAAAAAGTCCCTGTTTTTGGAGTTTCCGGTGTCAGGTTGATTCGTATTGTAGGTAGGCCAGTAGCAGTAGCAACCAAGTTGTTGATTGTACTCCTGTGTCAGGTCTGAGTTCAGTTTTGTATAGTAGTGTGTGTCTATCAGTTGTGTGTTTGCTTCTGTCAGGCAGTCAGATGTGTTCATTATGACATCACACCTCCTTTGTCTGCTGGTTTAATGATGATTCCCTTATTGTTTTCCAAAGATTGTATGGCCCTCCTCTCAAAACCAGAAAATCTTTGGGTATCTCCAGTTGTCACCTACAACCCAAATCTTGAATTTCTAAGGAGGGTTGGTCGGTGTTTACATCCAATACTACAAAAAGATAATTGTTTGAAATCCATATTTCCAGACTCCCCACTCCTGTGCTATAGACAGCCACCTAATCTTAAATCATCATTGTCAGAAGTTCATTGTCCTCCCCAACAACAACAGGAACATTTCCCTAAAGACAAAATGCAAGACCTATCCATATAAAATGATCAAAGACAAGGCACAGATGCCCAATACACATCAAAACTACAAGATCCCAGGTACTTTCACCAGCAGCACGCCAAATATGTTCTATTTAATTGTATGTACCAAATGTCCCATTTGAGGTCTCCATGTCGGTGAAACTGGTTAAAAACAAGAAGGAACTCTCATTGCCACACAATAAATAACACAATAAAAGAGAAGAAAGGAAAGGTTTGCCTGTATCAAAACACTTTTGCATTCATGACCACAACATCATAGACATGAAAGTATTGATATTAAAAGGTAATTTCAAATCTCAGAAAGGTATCAACTACTGAGGAATCTCAAACGTTTTGTTAATCTTCTATTTACTGGGTAACACTGTACAAAATATGAGGCACATTTATTAAGACCAGCGTTTTAGTCTCCGATCTTAATAAAGCCTGTGCAAAATTTGACGGAATAAAATTTTATATTCTCACTACTCCTGATTAGTGATAAGTGAAGTATTGAAAAATTCGACTTGCAAGAAAAAGAAACTAAACTTTTTTATATATATGAACAGAAAAGCAGATTAAAAAAGGGCTTATTGCATTGCCAACACCCCAAATGAATTCTGCTACGAATGCTCAGCAATTCCACATTTTTTTTCTTCTAAAAATCATTTCAGTGCATTTCAGCCATGTCATAAAATGTATTGCACTACAGCAAAAGCATTTTACTGCCATTTTTATACCTGTGTTATTTAACGTATAGTTCTAAGACATTTTACTGCAAACATTGCATTGTTGTATCCATGTTACCGAATGGATTACTGCATCAGTGTCACATCTGGGCGCAGTTCGCCACTACACTCACCCCGTCAGTGGGGCCGCCCGCCTCGGCCATTGCTGTCTGTCTTTCTCCACAAGCGTCTATTGCGGTGATTCCAGCAGCCAGCATAGTATCTGCAGAAACTGTACTCTCTAGGGACTGGCAGCAGGTACTGCGGCTCCTACACCTTTGTCAAACTGTCATCAGTCCTGCACCTGATCCCTATCAGTGGCCTATTTAAAGCAGCTCTGTGCGCATGTCTGATGCCAGAGTATCAGGTCTTCCAGCGTACTCCAGCTCTCAGTGCTCTCGTGTCTGTTCCTGTGATCCTGTCTCCTGATTGTTCCTCGTCTCAGCTAGCCCGCTGGCTATCCAGTCTTCGGCTGAACCACTGCTTCCGCACGGCAAAGCGACCTGCTAGTCCCCGGCCACGCAAATCCAACCCGCCTTACGGCGGGCTCTGGTGAATACCCAGGGGCTAGTTAGACTCCACACGCCAGTACTTGTTAGTACACGGAAGCTGGCTAAACGGAACTACATCCGGCCAGCAAGGCTAGTGACAATCGGTCCATGTAGTCCAAAGACATTTCACTGCAAAAATTGCATTGTTATACCCATGTTAGTGAATGTATAGTTCTAAAATATTTTACTGCAAAAATTGCATTACCAAGGGAAAATGGCAATACCTGCGTGAGCAGTGTGTTTGTAGAAGGGAAGGGATATTTAATTGTGTCTCTGTATTGTGTGGTTAAATACCATCAGCCCCCAATAAGGCGCAGTCTTCTAACATGAAAGCATAACACAAGCAATGGTGCAGTGCATTTTTAAACTGTTATTAAACTAATTATTAATGCCGCCAACCATGTGTTTACCCGTAGCTATATATGTCAGTGTCACGCTTACATTACTTGCTATTACTATTACTACATTCAAGAAAAATGGAGTGGGGAGAACAAAAATTCATACAAAATGAAATTTAAAAAAAGAGAATGACAAAACTTAATGATGCAAGGTGAGTAGGTCACTGCTGTGGCCAGTGGTTGTTTGTAGTAGCGTCAAAATGAAAGTTTACATCTTGGGTACCAAACGGAGAAGCCAAGGCCTTAACCCCTTCAACCCCGGGCCTGTTTTCCCCCATTTCTGACCAGGCCATTTTTTGCAAATCTGACATGTCACTTTATGTGGTAATAACTTTGGAACGCTTTTACTTATCCAAGCCATTCTGAGATTGTTTTCTCGTCACATATTGTGCTTCACGACAGTAGTAAAATTGTGGCAAAATATTTCATTTTTATTTATAAAAAAAATACCAAATTTACCAAAAATTTTGAAAAATTAGCAAATTTCCAAATTTCAATTTCTCTACTTTCAAAATACATAGTAATACCTCCAAAAAAATGTATGTCTACTTTATGTTGGCATCATTTTATAAATGTCATTTTACTTTTTTAGGACGTTAGAAGGCTTAGAAGTTTAGAAGCCATTTTTCAAATGTTCAACAAAATTTCCAAAACCATTTTTTTAAGCACCAATTCAGATATAAAGTGATTTTGAGTGGCTTATGTAATGGAAACCACCCATAAATGACCCCATTTTAGAAACGACACCCCTCAAATTATAAAAAACTGATGTTACAAACTTTGTTAACCCTTGAGGTGTTCCACAAGAATTAATGGAAAATGGAGGTGAAATTTCAAAATTTCACTTTTTTGGTAGATTATTCATGTTAATAATTTTTTTCTTGCAACACAGCAAGGGTTAACAGCAAACTAAACCTCAATATACATTGCTCTGATTCTGCAGTTTACAGAAATACCCCATATGTGGTGGTAAACGTCTCTATGGGTTTGTGGCAGTGGTCAGAAGAAAAGGAGCGCCATACGGATTTTGGAGGCAGATTTTGCTAGAATGGTTTTTAGGCACCATTTTGTAATTGAGAGACCCTGACGTACCCCTAGAGTGGCAAACCCTCAAAAAGTGACCCCATTTTGGAAACTATACCCTTCAAAGAATATATTAAGGGGGGTACTAGCTACTTTGACCCTGCACCCACCCGATCAGTGCGCCGTAGCACTACGGCGCTGGTTGGGAAGTCACTTCCGGCAGCGCCGTACATGTACGGTGCTGGTCGGGAAGGGGTTAAAGAGAAGGAGCCAGAAACCAGCCCCACAAAGCAAGTAAATATGCTTCCCTTTGCATGTCTGTCAAAGATGCGGGGGGATACTGGGGTTAATAGAAAGTCCCCCTCCTCCAAAGGTGCACAGCCCTTTTAAGTGTTTCAAACATAGAATTGAACTTTTAGAATAGGATGGCCAAAAAAATCAGAGATGTACAACTGCAGCGACCGGGGTGCCTAGGTTGCTACGGGGGCGACCCTTTCACCCCTCCAGGGCCCTCTAAGGTGTTTCCCTTTATGTCCCAGCGGTAGGAGTGCCAAGGGGATTTAGGCCACTCACGTCTTTAGTGGTGTTGTCACGGTGTTCCTACCTCGTGAGACGAACAGGCCCCAGGCGGTGGCTCCGGCTGCAATAAATTTACTAAGAGTAGTAATTGAGGGTCGTCAGGTGGGAATGATGCGCAGACTTGTATGAATGATCCAATGTAGTTTTATTAACTTATCTTGGTAGGCAGATAACTAGTTTCATTCCTTCAGCTTGGTGTCCAGCAAGTGCAGCTATTACTTATACTTGGCAGATGCTTGGAAATTCAGGTTTCAGGCTTCCTGTTCTAAGCTGAGGCTACCTCTTAAGTCTGGCTTCCCTTGAGAGTATTGTAGTGCCTTATTGCAGGCTATATTACTCTGTATTTAGGGAGCAGCAGAGCTGAAGGTGCTCCACTGTCCTGCACATGTCCTCCCTGATGGGGTACAGGGGACAACTCCATGACTAAAACTTGTCTTAACTGTCGTTTCCTCTCACTCTGCAGGAAGTTGGAAGAGCTTAACTTCTCTCCAGCAGAGGGGGGCAGAATGGACTAAGGACTGTACCATTCTGGTAAAACTACATCTGAATCTGCCATAGTATTTACTGACACCTGCTGGTACACCAGGTACATTACATGGGAAACAGTTGCATAACATGGAATATAATACATATTAATGCTGGTGATGACATTAATGCACAGAAATACATTTCCACAGTAGCATACAGATAGAAGCTGGTTATGCAGAGTTGTAACACTACTCTGGGGTGTTACATTCCCCCTTACTTAAAGTCAAGCCGTCCTCGGCTTGTGCTTAGGAGGTGCTCGTAGGGTACCCAAGGGAAATTAAAGTGCTCCATTACGTATCTGGAAGACTGACATAAAGCTACCAATAGGTTCCTGCCCTTGTGAGTAGGGTGTCCAATCACAGTTTCCCTCTCGGTATAACCAGTGAACCAAAAAGTCTGCACCAAGCAATCATTCCTGGCTTTCTTTTAAATATTCTGGCCACGAATACCAAAGGAAGCATGGGGGTGTCTTTACTCTGTAATCCCACCATTTTGCAATGAAAGCCCACAAATAGAAGGGTGGCTTCATTCTGTAATCCCTTCAAAGCACCAAGGCCTTATAATGCTTTACGCTTTGTCACCTTGATGACTGCACAGGTAGCTAAACTTATTTCCCTAAGACAGGTGCACCATGTCTTAGGACATTTTGAACTAGGAGAAGGAAACGGCCCACCTTCCATAGTTCCATGAGGGCTACTCCCTCTTAACTCACATTTTTCTTTGCAGCGGGGTTACCCTTTACGTTGTTAGATCTGCTTGTGACTCTACCACTTGGTCCTCCCTGTGTAGCGACAGCACATGAACCCAAGCACAGGACATACTGGCTCCTTCCCTTTCCCAATTCTGTGGAGAGAAAAAGGTTAAGGGCATATGCAAATACCATAAAACACCTACTCTTTCTAAACTACCACAAGGTAAAGTGGGACCAGAAATACTTTTGAGTCCTCAGAGGCAGTCCATATGAGCAATAAAGCAAGATGCTAACTATCTGGCTAACAATATAAAATTCCAAGTCCATTCAAAAAGTGCATATAAGGTCACATTGTTGTATTCAAAAAGAGTCCATAAAATGGGCAAAACAATTATGAATGTTGCTGAAATATAAAACATTAGTGCAAAAATGTAACAGTAGAAATCACAAAGAGCTCAGGTATACTTTTGAGTCTATTCTTTGGGTCCTGGCTTGTAACATTGCAAAACTGGAACTTATAACACAAAAAGTTATTTATAATCCACATAGGGCAGAAGAACAGGTAGTTGTAATCCGCATGAGGTAGGTAATTCCCATAGTGGGTGATTTTCCTCACAGAACGAGGTCTCCACTGGAGTAGCTGGGTGTCTCCGGCTCGGCCGCTGCTGCAGCTGAAAGTCCCTATAACGAACAGGCAGCTGACCTCTAGTGTTCCGTTGGGATCTCCGCAGAGGCAGTTCAGAGTCTCCGGGGACGGAGGTAGAGTCCGGAACTTGGGAGGAAGGATCAGTAACCAGCCTTGGCTCTGTAGGTGCTGTGGTCTCCGGAACTGGCATTAGGATACGGATTTGAGGTTGAAGAAACCACTGAAGGGGGTCAAGCATGGAAGACCATTCTGTTTCCGGTTCGGTTTCTAGAGATAAAGGTAGCTCAGGTGACTCATCCACTTCTGGTTGCTCCTGAACAGGTTCCTGGAGGCATTTCTTGAGTCTGTTGCGATGTACTCGCTGAATACCTTTACCCTCTCTCTGGATTTCATAGACTTCCGATGAGGGAACAGCAACTACTGTATATGGCTGGCGTTCCCAGCGACTATCCAGCTTGCTTACTGGGTGATTGTTTTTGAGCCAGACCTGGTCTCCTGGTTGTAAAGGTTCAGCATGAGCATGTAGATCAAAATCCTGTTTTTGTTTCTGCTGAGCCTTCTCTATTTTAGATTCCACAATTTCTCTGGCATCTTCTAGACGTCTCTGATGCTCTTTTACCCACTCAGATTGAGGAAGGAGTGGTTCAGAGTCCGGCACGGGGACATCGAGGGCGTGGTCGGCAGGTAAACGACCCTGTCTTCCAAACATGAGATAGTATGGGGTGTACCCGGTGGAGCAATGAATTGTGTTATTGTACAGGTACACTAGTTCAGGTAGAAGTAATGGCCACTCTGCCCTCTTGTGAGGCGGCACAGCCTTGAGCATATTGATTAATGTCTGGTTCATCTTTTCGCACAGACCATTTCCTTGCGGGTGATACGCAGTGGTCCTTAGTTTTTTGAAGTTGTAAAAGGCACAAAGTTCATAGAACAATTGAGACTCAAATGCGGATCCTTGATCAGTGAGTATTTTGTCTGGAGACCCATAAGGTAGAATGAAGCTTTTCCACATGGCAGCTGCTGTAGTTTTAGCAGTTAAGTCCTTTACAGGTATGGCCACGACGAACTTGGTGTAGTGGTCGATGATTGTCATGGCATAGGTATATCCGGATCTGCTGGGTTCCAGTTTCACGTGGTCGATAGCCACAATTTCCAGAGGACTCCTACTCACTATTGGATGAAGGGGTGCTCGCTGGTCATGCCTTTCTCCTCGGGCTACAGCACAGGTGGGACAATCCCTGCACCAGGCTTCAATATCACTTCTCATGCCAGTCCAGTAGAAACGCCGTCTGATGGTGGCTTCTGTCTTTTGGGTCCCAAAATGACCAGACCTATTATGGTACATGTCCATTACCATCTTAGCATCTCTTCGAGGCACTACTATCTGATGGAGGCGCTCACAGGTGACTGGATCAAGTGTTCTCCTGAGGAGCAGATCTCTTTGTAGGAAGAGCAGTTTCCGTTGTCGCCAGAGGCGAACTAGCTCCGGATCAGCTTTCCGCTGGCGGATTCTCTCCGGTATGCGCCCACTGGAAAAGTAATCCAACAGTTCTCCGATGACTCTGCTCTCGGCTTGTAGTTTGAGCCAGAGCTCTTTCTCAACTGGAGGTGAGGAATCACCGGTCTTTGGAGAATTAGTGGCTTTGGAGGGTTTGCGTCCAGTGTGCAGGGCTTCCTGCCTGGCAAATCGGGAGTAGAATATGGGCATTTCCACATCTTCCCATTGCTCATCTTTGCAAACTAGTTCTTTTTGAGCAGGTAGTCTGGATAAGGCGTCGGCATTATCATTAGCTTTGCCGGTCCGATACTTGATGGTGAAGTTGAAGTTTGCCAATCTAGAGGCCCATCTTTGCTCTAGAGCTCCTAGACGCGCAGTGTTTAAGTGAGCCAGTGGATTATTATCGGTGTAGGCAGTGAAAGGCGTGGCTACTAGATAATCCTTAAATTTCTCAGTTACAGCCCATACCAAGGCTAGCAATTCCAACTTGAAAGAGCTATAATTCTGGTCATTCCGCTCTGGTTCTCGTAACGACCTACTGGCATAGGCAATGACTCTTTCAGTTCCGGCTTGTGTCTGAGATAGTACAGCTCCTAAACCTTTCTTACTTGCGTCAGTATAGAGGCAGAATGGCAGGCTATAGTCAGGGTAGCCCAGAACTGGTGGCTCTGTAAGTTTTTCTTTTAACAGTTGGAAAGCGGCTTCTCTCTCTTCATTCCAATCTACCGGTATCTTAGCATTCTGAGAGCCTTTAGGATGACCCTTCAAAAGCTCCTGGATAGGCTCCGCAATCTGAGCGAAGTGAGGGATAAATCTCCGGTAGTAACTTGCGAATCCAAGAAAGCTCTTGACTTCTTTGACTGTCTTAGGAGATGGCCAGCTTTGTACTGCAGCTATCTTGTCGGGGTCTGGTTTCACACCCTTCGCACTCACGACATGTCCCAGATATTTCACTTGGGGCTTCAGTAAGTGGCATTTTGAAGGCTTTACTTTCAATCCATAACGGGCCAGAGTCTGGAACACCTCTTCCAAGTGCTGTAAATGTTCTTCATAGGTCTTGGAGTAGACAATCACATCATCCAAGTACAGCAATACAGTCTCAAAGTTTTTGTGTCCAAGACATCTCTCCATGAGTCTCTGAAATGTTCCAGGGGCGTTACATAATACGAATGGCATGTAGTTGAACTCGAACAGACCCATTGGGGTAGTGAAAGCTGTTTTTTCTTTATCTTCTGGCGCCATGGGGACTTGCCAGTATCCACTGGTTAGATCCAGGGTTGAAAAATAAGCAGCAGATCCCAGGGCTGCTAAAGACTCCTCAATTCGTGGCAGTGGGTACGCATCCTTGTGCGTAATGTTGTTGATCTTGCGGTAGTCCACACAGAAACGAATGGTTCCGTCTTTCTTTTTTACGAGGACCAAAGGGGCAGCCCAGGGGCTATGACTATCTTGGATGACGTTAGCCATCTTCATATCCTGAACCATCTTCTTCACCTGCTGGTACATGGCAGGAGGCACTGGCCTGTATCTCTCTTTGATTGGAGGATGAGTGCCGGTTGGAATACTGTGCTTTATGAGGCTGGTTTGACCATAGTCCAGGGGGTGTTTACTGAAGACTTGGTGGTTTTCCTTGACTAGGTCCAATACACCTTTGATCTGTTCAGCAGAGGTTGTGGCATCTCCAATATGTAGTTTGGTCCACCAGGGCTGCTTAGGTGGATCTTGAGCTGCCTCCGCTGTTTGAAGCGATTGTTGTGCAGCAGCAGTAGGGGGATCCAGGATGTCTTGTAGACGGACGTGATATAGACTTGCCACTGGATAGAATTTCTTCAATTCTATGATTTCGTCACTTAGATTGACCAAGCGTATGGGTACATTCCCATTTGACACAGTGACCAAGCTCCTAGCGGCTAGGACTAGAGGATGGTCTCGTAGATGCAAGGGTTCCACGAGGGCTGGGTAATCCTGACCTCGGACACCGATGCAGGCCTTGCATCATATCAGAGTCTCTGCTCCAGGTCGGAGTTTGATAGGTTGAGCATCCTTGATGCGAACACGGCATATTTCACCCTGGCGGTTGCCAAATTTTTGTTGGGCAGCTAGCACCTGGATGGTCTGGTTTATGGCATGTTGCGTTACAGAGGGTGCAGTTACTAGAGCTTTCTTCAGAGCTTCCAGCACTTCCGTGTAGCAGTTGCCAAGTACATTCATCCCCAGGACAACAGGGCAATTGTCATCTTCTGGAACCTGAATCACGACTACTCCTTGATGTGGGAGTTCGGTACCTTCAATCTGTAAGGTAGGTTCCCAATAACCTAAGATAGGTACTGTTTGGCCATTAGTGGCTATGATGTGGAGCCAGGATTCTGGAGGTTGTGTCAGCTGGGCTCCGTTCTGGCATTTTTTGAACGCTGCTTGACGGATGGTAGTTACTTGAGATCCGGTATCAATTAAAGCAGAAAACTTCGCTCCATTGATGCCAACTTCAATCACGGGACGAGTGCCCACATACTTAGGCATAAAAGCTGGATCGTTGGGACCTAGTATTCTTCCTCCTGAGGGGCAGTCCTTGGCCTCAGGGGATACCCGTTTAACTGCCAACACTCCCTTTCAGTGTGTCCAGGCTTCTGACAATGCTGGCATATGCGTTTTCTGGAGCTGCGATATCCAGGATTTGACACTCTACCGGTCAGCCGACGTCGCTCTTCCCGTGGACCGGGTGTAAGATGACCTTGTGAAGTGGAATTCTCCTTCTTAGTCTTGGGCTGATGTTCCAATCGCTCTAGCTGCTTCCTCATTCTCTCCACATTCTCAGCTAGGAGGGAGACTTGAGCAGTCAGGGCCGCGACAACATCTGGGACAGGTGCCTGGGACCCATGTTCAGCTATCTGGCCATAGACAGTAGGTCGCATGACAGGCGATTTCTTCTTGACTTCAGGAGGTTCAGACTGCTGACCTTCTCCCAGAATGCCAATAGCAAGCTCCTTAAAATCTAAGAACGGGGTATCTGGGTGTTGAGCTGACAGCATCTTCAGCTGACGTTTGAGGGATTCGTCTAAGACACCTTCAATAAACTGAGGGTTTGATCTTGTCCCTCAGCTTCACGGGGGTCTATGTGGATAACTGCACGCAGAGCTTCTTGCAGGGACAGGGCAAAGTCTCTCAAAGTCTCCTTTGACTGCTGTCGCTTTCCAAAGAAGCTGGAAGATTGGTTCCTCTGTGGAGGCGGGCTGTTTGGGACCCTCCCCTCTGCTTGGTGGATGTCTTCCTTCTCCTGAGCTGATACCCACATCCAAGATGGCTGATTAACCCCTTTTTTGCCACAGTGCAGCAACTAATATAGGCTCACACTTTCCAGCAGTAAGTACATGCAATAAAGTCTCTTGTAGGGGGTTTTATAGATAGAGGGGGGCTTCCTTAGCACAAAAATTAGATCCTGTTCCGTGACGCCATTTTTGCAGCGACCGGGGTGCCTAGGTTGCTACAGGGGCGACCCTTTCCCCCCTCCAGGGCCCTCTAAGGTGTTTCCCTTTATGTCCCAGCGGTAGGAGTGCCAAGGGGATTTAGGCCACTCACGTCTTTAGTGGTGTTGTCACGGTGTTCCTACCTCGTGAGACGAACAGGCCCCAGGCGGTGGCTCCGGCTGCAATAAATTTACTAAGAGTAGTAATTGAGGGTCGTCAGGTGGGAATGATGCGCAGACTTGTATGAATGATCCAACATAGTTTTATTAACTTATCTTGGTAGGCAGATAACTAGTTTCATTCCTTCAGCTTGGTGTCCAGCAAGTGCAGCTATTACTTATACTTGGCAGATGCTTGGAAATTCAGGTTTCAGGCTTCCTGTTCTAAGCTGAGGCTACCTCTTAAGTCTGGCTTCCCTTGAGAGTATTGTAGTGCCTTATTGCAGGCTATATTACTCTGTATTTAGGGAGCAGCAGAGCTGAAGGTGCTCCACTGTCCTGCACATGTCCTCCCTGATGGGGTACAGGGGACAACTCCATGACTAAAACTTGTCTTAACTGTCGTTTCCTCTCACTCTGCAGGAAGTTGGAAGAGCTTAACTTCTCTCCAGCAGAGGGGGGCAGAATGGACTAAGGACTGTACCATTCTGGTAAAACTACATCTGAATCTGCCATAGTATTTACTGACACCTGCTGGTACACCAGGTACATTACATGGGAAACAGTTGCATAACATGGAATATAATACATATTAATGCTGGTGATGACATTAATGCACAGAAATACATTTCCATAGTAGCATACAGATAGAAGCTGGTTATGCAGAGTTGTAACACTACTCTGGGGTGTTACACAACTTTCTCAGCAATGGTACTGAAGCTGGAAATAAAAGCTTTATAGTCAAAAGCAAACAGACTTCTATATGCATTGTGTTGCAGATTCCCTTTAAGCAGTCTTGAATGTCAGCTATCCTAGCATTTAAAGGTTTTCCGATGAATGAGTTGACATTTGGCTGTGTCCATATCTCTAATAGATTTCAATGGAGAATGACCATGCATGAAATGCCACCCCTCTATTGAGTACAGAGAGCAGGATACTCTTATTCTCAGCATTGGTGGGGATCTCAGAAACACCCCCATCATTCAAAGTTAGTTGAAAGGCACCTTTAAAGAAGAGCAATACAGTAGACCTCCCCTGTTGAATAATTGCAAAATGTACTTCAAAACTTGTTCATAGTTCTCAAGACCTCTGTGTCAAGAACTAGAGGTAAGGAAGAATACTTGGTCACCATCCAGGGCCACCTCCAGAAAACTCTAAATCTGCTACCTATCTTCCTTCACCACTCTGGCTACTGTAAGGGATCGCATCCTCTCAGGGGGTCGATATCACACAATATCTTCAAAACAAAGAGATTTTCAGGTCCAACGCAGTTTTATTGGCACCAGCACACCAAAACAAATCATAAAAACACCACCTGCCCGGCTGGGCTCTGACTAAACATGGTTCAGCTAACTCACCTAAATACATACGCTGTTCACACACAGCTTTTAAGTGCGGCTTCCTCAGCCGTTCAGTCCAGCAGCCTCCTGGCTGTGACTCCAACTGTCTCCTTTGGGGGGAGATGGTCCAATAGTCCTCCTGACTATGACCGTGTGACCGTGTGGGGGTCACTGGGCCCCCCAAACTTCCAGGCTACACAGAGCCTTGTGGCCCCTCAGCACTCCTGGCTGAGACCACACACACAGAGCCTCCGCAGACTCTCACCTCTCAGGCCTCCTCAGCCTTGTGGCCCCCAGCCCTGCTGGCTGGGGCCACAGCGGCCCTCTCCAGGTCTGTTCCCTGGGGCCCTCCCTCTCTAACACACAGTGCAGGTTAACTTATCCCTGCCTGATTAATCCAGCTGGCCTCACCTGGGGCCAGGGAAAACCTGTGACGAATTAGGGTGAGTGGAATGGAAGACTCCCACTTCCAACCTGTCTCCCAGCCAAAGAAATCCAGCCCATGCAACATTAAACAAAAACCAGCTCCAGCAACTATGCTTGCTGAAGCTATACCACTTCTGGATTTCAGTTCTCACCTGGCTAAACTGACAAACCAGGCGAGATACACATCCCACACCTCACATTACTACACACATCACCACACTACCCATAGGTTTTGGTTTTCACCAGAGCCTGCCACAAGGCTGGCTGGACTTGGCTACCAGGGACCTAGTTTACATCTGTGGAGTAAGGTGGCAGAAAAAAAACGGTATGAGCTCACAGGTAGCAGACCTGTCAGATGTGTAGGAGTGACAGGAGAGTAAAAGGGTTATTCCCATCTTAGACAATGGGGGCATATCGCTAGGATATGCCCCCATTGTCTGATATGTGTCTATAGGAGCAGCGGGGAGCTGCACCTGGTGGTGGCCAGACCCCATGAAACCCGAGGTCCTTCAGGCACAGTGCTCCCCACTCCGTTCTCGATATAGGGGCGTGTCCCAGCAGTGGGACCCGCACCTATCAGACAATGAGGGCATATCCTAGCGATATGCCCCCATTGTCTAAGATGGGAATACCCCTTTAATCAAGCCAGAGTCAGAGCCAAGAGAAACAACAGCAGGTAAAACAGCAGACGAGGGGTTAAGTCAGAAAACAAGCTGAGAATTCAAAGCCAGGAGAAACAGTTACAGCCTGAGGCCTCGTCCACATTTCCGTGTCAGTGACACATCCGTGAAAAAAAGCGTACGTGTTTCATCCGTGAAGCTGTCCGTGAAGGATCCGTGGTTGGTCCGTGTGTTCGTTTTTACCATCCGTATGGCATCCGTATTTCACTGACGTTGCTCAGCTGAAAATTGATTTCCAAAGAATCTCCTATTAGTCATCAGTGAAAAACGGACGCATCACGGACACAACACGGATGTGTGTCAGTGATTTTCACGGACCCATAGACTTCAATGGGCGTGCATGGTCCGCATCACGTGATTTTTTTACTGACCCACGCTAAGTAGAAAAATGCTGAAATGTGAACAGATACATTTAAATCAATGGGTACGTGTGCTGTCCGTGAAAAATGCGGACAGCACACGTCAGTGAAAAACGGAAATGTGGATGAGGCCTAATCAGTAGTTAATGGCTTAATCCATAATCTAGCTGAGGTCAAAACACAAAAAGGTCCATCAGAAATGCAGCACTGTTTTGGGCACACAAAACTCATAGGAGTCAGGAACCTGATCTCCTAGTCACTGGATCATGGCTAGATAATTTCTTCACACTTTGCTTGTAGCCACTGAATGAAAATCTGTGCAGAGCAGTAAACATATCTGAGCCAAATGATGGCACTGGCCAAGAAATGCATAAGTGCATTACCAGTACATAAAAGAATGGCATAAAGGGTTCCCTGCATGTGAAACTTTTTTCAGGGATTTCACTCCAGTATAAAAAAAAGCTGGAAATCACTTTTATTAGAATAATGCATGACTTCTGATTGTAAAGTCAAAAATCTTTATTTTCTGAATTAAAAATTCCTCTTTAGAGGGTTGGTCCAATTAATAAAAGTTGTTACGCGCCATATTTAAATTGAAGGAATATAATTACCTTTACAAGAGGAAGAACTAACAACATACAGATTATCCATTCCTATGGAGAAACGTTTTAGTTACGTTATTTGTGCAATTTGCCTGAAATATTAATGTTTTAGATAAAAAGAAACATAACCTAGAAAGTCTTCAGTACTAGTCTAGCTTTTCGGATGAATAAGTAATATGTTTTTCCACACTGTCCTACCTTTTCTGATCTCTCTCGGATGTGCTGATAAACATACCTAACTAACAGTATATTTGTGGGGACTACTTCATTTCAAGTAGAGATGAGCGAATCATCCAAAATTCGCTTCGCCGAATGTTCGTCGAACTTTTCAAAAGATTTGTACCTCATACGAATCTATTCGTCGAAGCTGCGTACAAATCATACGTTATGTGGTGTTTTGCGAACATTCGTACACTAATAACGAACGTACAGTTGTTAAAGGTACGCAACTTATGTGAACACGTACGCATAATCGTACAAATTGCGTACAAATCCTCAGCGTACTATTGTCTAGCGATTGCGTAATACGCAGGCATGCACGACGCTAGGCTTTGCTGTAACGGAATGGTGGAGCAGGAGGAAAGCTCCGAGTCTGACCTCTGGCTACATAATACTGTATGAGCAGATGACAGCAGATCATCCGGCTGTGATTGAGATGAGTGTGCCATCCACTCCACTACCTCATCCACTTTCTCCTCCACTACAATTTTGTGCCTTGGTGGGTTAGCCTGGTGGAACAGTGGCCAACTATTGCGAATTCTACAAGTAGAAGCTCTGGCTACAGGTCCTTTGGCACTGCTGCCCTGTGCCACCTTCTTTTTTTGGAGCTAGAGGTCTGGCTGGAACCCTTTTGCTTTTTCATGCCAGACATTTTCACTTGACTGTGGCCCTACAGCTGGTCTTTGTCTCTCTCCCTGTCTCTCTCCCTGCCTGATTAATTACTAGCCCTGCAGTATCCCTGATATGTGTAATATGGATTCCCAGAACAATTACACCCCAATTTTAACACAAGAGTTCACTGTCTCTTATAACTTCACAGACAGTGCTTCTGCTCGTCTCAGCAGTCACAGCACATCTGATGCGTCACTGGCTTACCGAGCCTGTGAGCCAATCAGAGAAAGCCCTTCCCACTAGGTCAGGTGACCGCTTTCTTCCCAGGCTTTTTGCCGTACGAATAACGAACTAACAGTAAAAGTTTGCTAATTAACTGAATTTGTACGCATCAGCGTATAAAGTAACTTATACATAGCATTAGCGTACAATTTATCGGACAAGTACGTAGCGAATGCGCTCATCTCTAATTTCAAGATTACCATTAACCCTTTCACGACCGGAGGTTTTTTCGGTTCTGCATTTTCGTTTTGCGCTCCCTGCCTTCAAACAGCCATAACTGTTTTATTTTTCTGTTCACATAGCTGTATGAGGGCTTGTTTTTTGCGGGACAAGTTGTACTTTCCAACGCCACCATTTAATATTACATATGGTGTAGTGGGAAGCGGGAAAAAAATTCCAAATGGGGTGAAATTGCAAGAAAACCGCTATTCCGCTACAGTTCTACGGGTTTCTTATTTACAGCGTTCGATGTGCATTAAAACTGACCGGTTACTTTCATTCTACTGGTCAGTACGAATCCGGCAATACCTAATATGTATAGTTTTTCCTGCGTTTAGATGGTGATAAAATAATTAGAAAGTTGCCCTTTTTTTTTTTTTTTTTTCCTTGTCATATCTTGACCCCTATAACTTTTTGGTATGAAGTTTTTATTGATACCATTCTGGGGTGTGTATGACTTTTTGATCACTTTTTATTTAATTTTTTTTAGAAAAAAAAGGGACAAAAAACTGCGAATCGCCATTTGGACGCTTTTTTCCGCCACACAATTCGCCGTATTGAAATTTTTTTTTATATTTTAAAAGTACGGGCGTTTTCGGTCACGGTGATACCCATGATGTCTATATTTATTGTTATTTAGGTATTTATTTTTTACTTATACGGAAAGGGGGGTGATTTGAACTTTTATATCTTTTTTATTTTTTATATATTTTTTAACATTTTTTTTTAATTTTTCTGTGATTATTTTAAAGCTCAAATATCATCTGATCTATTGTGTTTTGTTTTTTTTCTTTATGAGCAATCATGGATTTACTAGATGCAGTTAAAACCATGAATTGCTCATTTCTTATCCTGGCCTGCCATCTAGTGGCCAGAATAAGAATTGCAGTTTGAAAACTGTAATCCTCACCAGCGAGGATTACAGTTTTCATATGGTGTACAGACACCCCGATTGGCCAATCGGGGCGTCTGTACACCACCCGGAAGCGTGGGCTTCCGGGTTCAGACGCATCCTGATGCCGTGATCACGTGTGATCACGGCATCAGTAAGGCCCAGGAAGTCTCCGCAGACGGAGGTAAGATGCGGCAAGTCTCTGCTGTTAGAAACAGCAGAGACTTGCCGGCCATGACGCCCGCCGCACCCGCGAGCGGGCGTCATGTCCCCGCACCGCCCGCGCGCCGTACATGTACGGCGGCGGTCGGGAAGGGGATATATGTGTTTTAGTATTTTTCCTCTGCAAGGTGCATAGCAAATATACCAAGTTTTGGCAAAATAGTGATATTATTTATGTTTCACAGGTGGTGGGGAATGGAGAGATACTTCCGTTCTCCTGTTTGGCACAGAGGGGTAATTTGAATTGGTTCATATATTTTTAGATACGTTCAGTAATATTAAAGAAGCTTCACTGTTAGAGATAGGTACATTTTCAATTTTGAATGATATGATGGGAAGCTCTAGCCAGAGGGCCAAGATCTCCCAATTATATAAACTATTATCTAAAGCATTATTTCATAAGGTTGTTTCTCCTGGTCTAAAAGCTTGGGGAACTGACTGCCCTATGGTTACGGTAGAGGACTGGAGAAATATATGTAGTTACTTAAGACTTTCTTCACATAATTGGAATCATATTTTAATACAATTTAATATTTTGCACAGAGTATATGTCACGCCACTATGGCTTAATAAGTGTGGTTTACGAGATTCTTCGAATTGCCCAAATTGTAATGCACATCAGGCAAACTTTTTACACATGTTTTGGTTTTGGCCTGCTTTAAAATTCTACTGGAATTTAGTTTATAATTTTATCAGGCAAAAATTAAGGATAGTTATTCCATTTACACCAGAGTGTTGTTTATTGAGTGATTTTTCTAAGGTAATTTGCCATACGCATAAAAAGATTCTCCTAGCTAGAATTTTGTTTCTGGTTAGACTTTTGATTATTTGACTATGGTTCTCACACAATACCCCGAATCTCAATGAGTGGTTATGATTAGGGATCGTAACCTCAGGAGGACTGAAGCGGCTGCCTGCGCCCATGCGAGCGCAGGGGAGCCGAGCCGTGCAGTGCTCGTTTCGAGCACGTTCGCTCATCTCTAGTTACGATTAGTTAATAAAATTAAGAGCTATGAAAAGATTTTATATAAGCACAGTCCCTCCTTCCCCCCTCCCCCTCCCCCTCCTTCTAGTCATGCGTTGCATCCTTCCACATCTAGAGGGAACTGAGACACATCACTTAGGGTGGGTGGGTTGGGTGGTTTGGGCAAGGATAGTACTGATTTGATTGATTGGATATGTATTGATTTTAATGATGTCATTTAAAAAAAAAATATATATATATGTGTGTGTGTGTGTTTTTTAGTATTTTTTCTCTGCCAGGTGCATAGCAAAGATACCTTGGCCGTTAAGTAGCTAAGTAGCAAGAAGTTTGCCTGTAAAGAAAGATCCCTGTGACCAATCAAGTAGTATGTAAATGTAATACTAGAATCCTCCCGAATATGTAGAGTCCATTATTCATTCAATCTATATCAATTATGTCTAGCACAGCTTCTGGTAAGCCTCAGCACAGTCAGCAGGAAAAAAAAATTCTAGTCTGAATTTGGTAATATTGCTTTAATGAATAGGCATACAGAGTAGGCATTTCAGATCAGAGTCAGACTGGAGGTGATGAAATCATGTTTATAATGATAAGACATGGTTAATTTAAACTGGTTATACACATCTGATCACTCCTGATCCTCCCCAGCCGAGCATGCATATGTAGTAAATGCAGAGAGGGAAGGAAGCCAATGTCAGACAGCTCCGGCAGTGGATTATTTCCCCAAGAACAAAAGGATTGGGTAGTTAAAATCCAGCAGCATATGTTGGAGGAGAATCGGGAAGCCCCCTGCACATTAAACGGTCGAAATCGACATGTACAGTATCTGTCATACTACCATCTGTTAAAGTCTGAGCTCACATTTACACTCCTATTGTATATTGTCACTGTATGATGGCATGGTTTTAGCAAACTAGACAAGGATAAAGGCCATTGAAGCCAACCATTTTGCCGTGTGCAAGTAATAATTTTAATTATCAATGAATGTTGGGTTGTAAATAGCATAATTCAATAGGAAAAGATTTGCTAAGCAAAATGCACTTGAATTTTGACACCAGTTACATAAGTGTCTTACACTGCATGTAGCCTACCTCAACAGTTTTCATAGGTGCCAAATTTATAAATGCCATGTACCCGGCTTTTGGCAAAAGAGAAGAGAAAGGTGCACTAGATGTATCATACTGCATGAGTAATTTCTGCTTGTGAAGTCAAGTTTTCTTCTGTCCAACCAACAGTTATTTACTGTGTATGGCCTTCTGTGCTGAGACGAGCTAGATAAACTGGAGCCACCACACCATCCCTAGGTGTCAGCAAGACAGATCATGGTGTATACAGTAACCTTTAGAATAGACTTGATTACTAAAACATGGGACCTTTAAAAACAGGGGCAGACATACATATCACTGTGCAGTCATTTCAGCTGCACAGGGGCCCCGAAGGTGGGAATGGGCCCACTCATCTGTCACAAACACTGGCCACATAGAGTCAGAACTGCCACCATCAGCTACACAGACCACTGGTGAGGGAGCCGTCTCACTCTGCGTTACTTGTCACCACAAACTAGTACATGGGGGAAGGCAAGACTCAACCTACTGTGTCTACCACCATCAGTATCACTATCACTACACAGGAGGACCTGGCCCCCGGGGGAATAATGAGGCACAGTTTGTCTGCTGGACTTGTTGGCTGCTGTCAGTGTCACCAGCAACAACTACAGAGGAGATAGTCGGCCGCTTGAGAGCGGGCATTTAAAAGGGTTGTTCACTTTTGGGGGGGCCTTTCTGCCAGAACTCCTGCCCCACATGGCCAGAACTGCTGAGTATAGAAGTCTGGCAGAAAGGCCCCCTGAAGGTTAACAACCCCTTTAAATGCCCATCCATATACTTACCAGCTTTCCGCTGCTAGATACCAGCTCCTTTGCTCCCCCATCTCCACTGCCTTGCTCCAGTTCCTGTGCACCAACATCCTGTTTGACGCGGTTTACATGGCCCACTGCAGCCAATGATTGCTCATATGGGTGACAAGTCCCCCATGTGTCACATCACTAGGTCACATGAACCATGGGAGGCACATCACAGCTGCAGCCAGTCACGTGACCCGTGTCAAACAGGATGTTGGCACTCAATGACGTATATAGTCAATGGGTGGTGCACACAAACAACATTTATCACCTATTCACAGATCACATAAATATTCAATCACTGGGAACCAACCACTAGGAACCCCAGGGATTCCTAAAACAGGGGTTCCTGAGTCTCCTGTTTGAATGGAGCATTTTAATGAAGTGGTATTGCACATTGGTCCACCACGCCATTCATTTCTATGGGATTGATGTAGCCAGTGCTCTGTCAATCTTATAGAAGTTATTCAAAAGGAGGATTTGGAGACCTCCATTGTTGGGATTGCTGGAGTTCCATCAGCGATCAGTGATCAAACATTTATGTATGTGCACCCTATGGGTTGCCAGCAAAGTCTCTTCAGGTGGAGGGATCTAGCTGTCCTCTAGTATTAAAGTGTACAATATATATTTTTCATATTGATATGTTCCTCGTATTTGTTATTAATAAGATATTTTTATGTACATGGATATATTTAAGTAACTTTGTCAGATGGTGTGGGCAGGAAAATTCTTGCACATGGGCACTCTTCTGCCTATGTCCACCTTTCCTTTAAGAGAAATTAATATTTTGGTCATCACACACATCTTGAGTGAATGGAGCCTTTCCCATAATATATGGTACCAATGTGGATAATACTGTTCATCTCTTAGGCACTGTTTCCTCAGAAGAAACTTCTTGAGGGACATTTTTCATAATCTATACCATAAAGCTATTTCAACAACGTGTTTTATGCTCCATATGAGCACTTTCTCAGGTCCACATGAACCTGTCAGTTGACCCATACTTTACACATTTGTACTGAATATGCTGCATCTGATTCCGAGGAGAAAATCGGGAAGGGCCAGAGGCTTGCAGTACCCAAGACATCTGAATGCATACATGAGAGTTGTCCTAGTCAGCATAGCTAAATAAGGTACGTGCAGTCAGCATACAATATTCACATACAGGCAGTGTTACTGGCTGTGTTACACAGAAAGCAGTCTCTCATTTATGACACACAAATAACACACATCCATCTCTGAACTTAGAGAAAGCTTCACATACCTTTCTTTTGGTGCTCTGATTCAGGTTAATACGGGACTGGCTCTTTATCTGTTCGGTAAAAGAAAAATACCTTTTATTTAACAAATGAATTCTATGTTTTTAAGAAATCTAATTAACAATTAATAAACAAAAATGTTTAGAGTTGTAATGTTTAGAGTAGTAAACAAAATGTTTTAGAGTAGTAAAACTTATGGGTGTAGTTTATGATGTGAGAATAGTACCACATTTTCAAATATTGCAGTGACTCAAACAGATTCATTAAAGAGGTTTCCCATGAATAATATTCTACAGTTTTCAAGCCAGCACTTGGATCTTTATACTTTTGTAATTGCATGTAATTAAAAATGTATTATAGCTACTGAGATATTCATCACTGTCTTAAGCCCCCTTGATAAAATATAATTTTATTTAATCATTAAAAAACATAATAAACAAAAACTCCTCATATATCTTAAAAATATTCTGCATATAAATAGAGATGAGCGAACGTGCTCGTTACGAGCACTGTAGCGCTCGGCTCCCGTGTGAAATGCCCGCAGGCATTGCGGATCCGTCCTCAGCTGCATGTAAGTCAATGAGGACGGATCGTTTGGTATGACACTCATACCAAACGGTTCCGTCCCCACTGACTTTCAGTCTGGTGAGGAGGACGGAACCGTTTGGTATGAGTGTCATACCAAACGATCTGTCCTCATTGACTTACATGCTGCTGAGGACGGATCCGCAATGCCTGCGGGCATTTCACACGGGAGCCGAGCGCTACAGTGCTCGTAACGAGCACTGCTTGCTCATCTCTACATATAAACCCATCCATGGCTGTGCTGCTGTAGGACATCCAGGAAATATAACAATTCTTCATTCGTCCATAGAAAAAATTGTTAAAAACAAAGGAATTTTCTTAAAAAAAATTCTGCATGCAAGATAGTGTAATATAATAGGTCACCACACATTTGGGGGTGGGTGCACCCATGTGCCAGACATCTCCATTGCCTACATCCTATGTGCAGGCGTAGGAAGGCGCACCCTTAGTTAGCGTGCCCTTGGTTTTATTAGTTTTGGAAAGGTGTAAGGCAGGAAATGTAGGTGCAGTAGCTGGTGGATGATGGAGGAGTTGTAGAAAATAAATACTTTTCTATTTACTAAAGTGCAGGAAAGGAATAGTAGTACATTGCATAAAACACAGTGCAATCCTTCCCCAATGGCAATGTATGGAAAGCCGGAATGATGGAGGTTACTCCTTTCCTCTGGCTTTCTAAAATCACTTTCTCTGCAGAACCTTAGGCCTGCAATTGAGATTCTTCGTAAATGTTTCTATAATTTCAAGGTTGAGGGATACAGAAATAAGATATGACTGGTCAAACCATTTCAAAGTGTGGAAGGGTGTAATGACTATATCCCCTCTCACAGAAGCAAAGTCTATATCGGCCATAAAACTGCACAGGTTTGCTGACCGACTCCAATGCATGGCCTTGCATGACCATCTAATCTTCCTATCTCTCTGGAGCGCTTCTGATAAAATCGCTTTGTCAGCTGTAACTGTCTTAGAAATTATGGCTCTCTGGGACTCAGGCCTAGTCCTGAGGAGTAAGAAGAAATGTGTCCTCTCAGTAGTACAGCTAGACTAGACTCACTAACCGGGGGCGGGCTCAGGTCCATCTCCTGTCATCCTAAAGGGGTTCAGTCAAGGTTATTAACCATGATCTATACATAAAATACTAGTCAGTAGTCAGATACATCAAATAAGAACATTTCATTTAACCAGATAACAATATAACAATTAACCCTTTGCAGATACCCTGTTGTGAGATACTGCACTTCCTGCATAACGCTGACTATTTCATCCACTGCTTCCAACACTGTACAACCAATGGTATCATATTAGGAATATTAGGGTTTTTTGGTTGTTTTTTACCCTTATATCTATAATTTGTCATTTGTAACTTTTACACAATTAGCTTCAGCCTCTAATTTCCCTGTATAATGAAAAATGCTAGTTCTTCTAAAGAAAATTATACCAGACACAATGTGTTTAAATTATAAGGGCCATATCAGATGGTTTTAGGGTCAATGGCATAGATAGAAGAGTGGCAGCTTCATAGCAATTGGACACCCATTATGGTCAAAAAATTGTCACCAAGTTATGCTCATTTTGTATCCATTTTCGCCATTTCTGTTTCAGATGTTTTATTTTAGATGGTAAAAAGTACCGTTTTTTCGCTTTATAACACGCACCCGATGATAAGACGCACTCCAGATTTTAGAGTAGGAAAATAAGAAAAAAATATTTTTAATCAGACCTCATATCAGACCCGCCATAAATTTCAGGACATCACATCAGGCCCCCATCAGACCTCAAATCAGTCCCATATCAGCCCACTCAGCCCCCATCAGACCTCAAATCTGCCAATCAGCCCACTCAGCCCCCATATCAGCCCACTCAGCCCCCATCAGACCTCAGATCAGCCCATCAGCCCCCATATCAGCCCACTGTGCTTCCATATCAGCTCACTGTGCTTCCATATCAGCCCACTGTGCCCCCATCAGACCTCAGATCAGAGCCCACTGTGCCCCCATCAGAGCCCACTGTGCCCCCATCAGACCTCAGATCAGCCCATCAGCCCCCATATGAGCCCACTGTGCCCCCATATGAGCCCACTGTGTCCCCATCAGACTTCAGATCAGCCCATAAATGAGCCCACTCTGCCCCCATGTGAGCCCACTCTGCCCCCATATGAGCCCACTCTGCCCCCATATGAGCCCACTGTGCCCCCATCAGACCTCAGAATAAAATAAAAAACTCTCTTACCTCTCCTGCGCCGCGGCTCAGCTCCGGGTCTGGCGCTCCTCTGTCTTCTCCTACCGGCACTGCACTGTCACCTGACTGCGTGCAGCGTCAGGTCATTGTGCGCGCACTACGTCCTGACGCTGTAAGTGGTCAGGCCAGTGCAGCACCGGCAGGAGAAGACTGAGGAGCATCAGACCCGGAGCGGAGCTGCAGCGCAGGAGGGTGTGTATGTTACCCCGCTCCTGGCAGGTAATACATACTAGTGAGCACTTCCAAAATGGAAGAGTTCACTAGTATTTGCTTTATAAGACGCACGGCCTTTTCCCCCCTACTTTTGGGGGGAAAAAAGTGCGTCTTATAAAGCGAAAAATACGGTACTTCAGGAAGACTTTTTTTTTTCTGTCTAAAATAACAGATCTCAGATGGAAATGGCTAAAACAGATGAAAAATTAGCATAACTGAGCATAACATGCTCAAAATAAAGGATCCATTTTTTTTAGTTTTCTGTTCATCTTTCTCTGAGCAGCTATATGGTTTGTTACTATATCAAGTAATAGTCTTATTTTTCCATATGAAAAGGTATAGGCAGTCATAGTAATTCTACTATGACTCATGGGTGGCACTGTGATACAAGGGGCTTCCCTTATTGATCTGTACAAACAGCCTGTGTATAACCCTAGCCTAGCATGAAATACTGAAATACAAATCCTTATTTTTCTCTTTGAAACATTAACAGTTTGGAGACAAAAATATTTAAAGGACATAGTTTAAGGTGCTTTTATACAGAGCGATGCGTGAGACAATTATCGGGAAAGAATCAGGCATTCCTGATAATTGCCTGATTGTCAACGGAGATGAGGACAGTTGGTGATATGGCGATCCCTTTTTCTCATAGAAAATCGTTGTTCATGGACAACAGGGAGCTGTTTACACAGTACGATCAGCTGCTCAGAAATGATCATTTGTGGTGCTCATAGAATGACATGATACCCTAATGAATGCCTATTTACTCTTTCATTAGGTGATCACCGGCAATTTCACACAGGCCAATTATGGTGGAGGGACTTTCCACAAACACTCATCCCAGGATAATTGGCCTGGTAATCTGTTCACATAAAGGGATCTTTAGAGTCAGAATATTGTCCTTCAGTAACTCAGCACAGCATGTATCTTCAACCTTACATTTGCCTTTGCCAACTGCGTCTTGCTTAACAACATTCAGAGCAAATCTGAGGAGAAGTGGATGGCATCTGGTATAGAATCATGAAAGCAGCACATGCAATATCTCAAAGGCATCTATTAAACATAACTTGTGAGCGGTTAGACAACTTAAACAGCAAGGATGTGGCTTATTTAGTAAAGTGTTTGTCATGCATGCTAGTTTTAATTTCAGTATGGACAGTTTAACTACATGTTGTAAACTGCTGCTCGAATACAATGTACGGATGAGACTAAAAATAAACACCTTCTGCTGGAGCACATAAAGATCCCTCAAGCCATTGCATCTATTTAAACATAACATTCAGTAATGTAAATGGTCTAATATTTAAAGGGTTTCTGCCACTGATATTTAGCCTATTAAACAGGATGACATTTCCAATGGGCAAATGTCACCTGAGGTTAAATATGTAAGTAACTTTATTCCTAATAGGGTCGTTTTTGTGTTTTTAATACTTTTATAATATGTTAATTTAGCACCTAGAGGCTCTGTTACATCACCTTGTAAAACGCCTACTTCATCTTGATTGACAGGGCCAGGCAGCTTGCTCCATCTGCTGCGGCCCTGTCCGATGCAAATTGGCGCAGTGAGTGTAGCAGGCTCCCGGCTTCCTCACTGCGCCAGCGCCAACTACAGCACAGTGCACTAGGAAGAGAAGGCAGCGCAGGCGCAGTGAGGAAGCCGGGAGCCTGCTACACTCAGTGCGCCGAATGAAGGACGCACGGCGCAGGCGCGGGATTTGCATCGGACAGGGCCGCAGCAGATGGAGCACGCTGCCTGGCCCTGTCAATCAAGAAGAAGTAGGCGTTTTACAAGGTGATGTAACGGAGCCTCTAGGTGCAGAGGTACCGCCCCCCTGCTCCTAGGAGGCTAATTAACATATTATAAAAGTATTAAAAACACAAAACGGCCCTATTAGGAATAAAGTCACTTACATATTTAGCCTCAGGTGACATTTGCCCATTGGAAATAACATCCTGTTTAATAGGCTAAATATTGGTGACAGAAACCCTTTAATAAACAATGCATCAAATCTATTTTCTTACTGCAAATCTGTCACTTTAAATGAAGGACTTCTTTTCATCTTGTGCATCCAATGACTCTCCAACTTACCACTAGTGGGTTGAATCTACCACAACATTAATGGGGATATTTCACTTCAGCAATTGGCATTTATCATGTAGAGAAACTTTATACAAGGCACTTACTAATGTATTCTTATTATCCATATTGCTTCCTTTGTTGGCTAGATTCATTTTTCCATCACACTATACACTGCTTGTTTCCATTGTTATGACCACCCTCCAATCCAGCAGTGGTGGCCGTGCTGGAGGTGGAGCTATACAGATACATTTTATTGAATAACTCAGTGGCTATGCAAAAATTTTAGTTACATGCAATTACAAAAGTATTCAGATTCAGGAGCTGGTTTGAAAACTCTAGAATATTTTTCGTAGGCCAGCCCCTTTAAGTTACACTTCAGGGTGCACATATCTGTTACTATTTCTGTACTTTCATTTTAACTAAAAGATGCAGTTACTTTTTCCAAACCGTTATTCCTGAGGTTTACACTACTCTATTGAGGTAGGGCACCCTGGAAAAAGTAGATGCTCTTTTATTGTTAGACTTCTTGCCTTTTTGACGTGCTTAAGTGGCCATAAGTAAAAGCTAATATCACGATAAACATGCACGCTTGCTTACATAAATTATTAAAGGGAGTCTTTAACCTGTTTTCCACCTATATAACTAACAGCAGTGCCCACAGAAGATTTCATACACATCCCAGACATACCTGTGTGCACTTTGTGTCTGTATTACATGTCCAGGAAAAGCACTTTTATTCTGCAGGAAAACAGCTCCCAAGTCACCAGCTGAAAGTGAAAGTAAAAACAGCTTTCTCTCCCGACTCGATTTCTAACAGCTATATCTTCTGATATACTGGATATTATGCTGTGATTTTGGTAACAATTGAAAGCTTGGAATGCCAGCTTTCAAAGAAGATCAGAACCATTTTCGTACCAATTTCAGAACCACTATCTAATACCAATCCCAAGATATGAGCAGCTAAAGCAGCCCTCCCCTCTTCAGTCTGGTTTGCTTTGGAAACTTGCAGCAGCAGAGCTGGGCACTTGGGAGCTGTTTTCCTGCAGAATAAAAGTCCTTTTCCTGGACATGGAATAAAGACACAACGTGCACACAGGTATGTCTGGGATGTGTATGAAATCTTCTGTGGGGCACTGCTGTTAGTTATATAGGTGAAAAAGTACACATTTAAGTAGAATTAGAAACCAAAGCCCCAGTCTGTAAGACAGAAGTTCAACCCAAGGAACCGAAATGGTAGATTCTTTGTAACAGTGTTCTGTGGTTGGATTTTTAGAGCTGTCTTGGACCATCGGACATACTTTATTAAATATGTAGCTATGAGTCTAATAAACTAATTATAGTTTTTCTTCATCCACAAAAATCTATGATTGGGCAAGAATATTCACTATATCAGAAGATATAGCTGTTAGAAATCGAGTCAGGAGAGAAAGCTGTTTTTACTTTCACTTTCAGCTGGGCACTTAGGAGCTGTTTTCCAGCAGAATAAAAGTGCTTTTCCATGGACATGGAATAAAGGCACAAAGTGCACACAGGTATGTCTTGGATGCGTATGCAATCTTATATGGGGCAGTGCTCTTAGTTAGGCCCCGTTCAGACGGCCGTATTTTTGCGGGTCCGCATTACTGCGGACCCGCAAAAGTACAGGGACCGCCCGGCGTGTGTTCCACAGCGCTCGGAACACACGCCAGGCGGCCCCATTGCCAATAGAAGCTCACAGGCACACATTAGGTTTCTATGACAACCTAGCCAGTTCACTGCTTTATGTCTGCATTAAAGAGGCAGAGCACTGTGGATGAAAATGGTAAATGGGTATTCCCGGTTACCATAACTATAACTTATGTTTTAGACTAACTCATCATCATCAATCATTACCTCATATAATGTAAATTTTACATATTTACTGTTCAGTAGTAATAAAAGATGTTTTCTTCCACTGCTACCCACCTTCCTCCTAAATTACTATGGCATCGACCTGTAATTCCGGCCACCCTCAAAAGAAGGACTTAAAAGCACCACCCCCAGATCCCACTAAGGCACGCCCCTGACTCAGTCAGGCCACGCCCCTTCCATGCTGCATTTGACCGGGATTAAAAATATTGGTAAAAATCACCTTCTGTCAGCTGCAGGGGTGGGGGGAGGGTGACTTTCTCCCTGCAGCTCATTGCTCAGACTGCACAGTGCTGCTGCTGAGAGTGCTGCTGCTGTGTCCATCCAGGCCCTGCGCATGACAGAGGACAGGGAGTCTGAAAGCCAGACCGTCCAGCCTAAAACAAGACCTCTGGCCACCCTAGGGGCAGGCTGATGTTAGAGTGGCCAGATGTCCGGCTTTAGGCTGGACAGTCAAGTTTTCTGGCTACCTGTTCTCCGTCCGACGCAGTGCCTGGACAGACACAGGGATGTCCACCCTTTCAGTAGCTCACACTCAGACAGCTTCTCCTCCATGTCTTCATGGAGCCAGGGGGGGGTGTGACCTCATGTTTAGTGATGTGTCTTCATGGGAACTGGGGGCGCTGTTTCATGTTTGGGGGAATGGCCGGTGAGGTCTGGCTTTCTGGGGTGAAGACAGTGGCCACTCTAGCTGCTGTGGAGGTCACAGTTAAAGGGGCGGGCTTCTGTAGAGGTCACTGTTAAAGGGGTGGGCAGCTGTAGAGGTCACTGTTAAAGGGGCAGGCTGCTGTAGAGGTCACTGTTGAAGGGGCAGGCTGCTGTAGAGATCACTGTTAAAGGGGCGGGCTGCTGTAGAGGTCACTGTTAAAGGGGCGGGCAGCTGTAGAGGTCACTGTTAAAGGGGCGGGCAGCTGTAGAGGTCACTGTTAAAGGGGCGGGCCGCTGTAGAGGTCTCTGTTAAAGGGGTGGGTCGCTGTAGAGGTCACTGTTAAAGGGGCTGGCCGCTGTAGAGATCACTGTTAAAGGGGCAGGCACTGTAGAGGGCACTCTCGATATCTTTTAACGACACACACACACAAACAGTAAAAGAAATAAATTAAATATACCCGGGCGAAGCCAGGTCCTTCAGTTAGTAGTCATATAAAATGCTAGTGAAAATCTTACAATACATTAAATGAGTTTGCTCTATCAAACATATAAAAGGAGCTAGCCAGTATTCTATATTGATGGCATGTGGCATGCAAAAGTTTGGACACCCCTAGTCAAAATTACTGTTACTGTGACCTAGAGATGAGCGAATCATCCAAAATTCGCTTCGCCGAATATTCGCCGAATTTCTGACAAGATTCGTACTTAAACAAATTTATTCGGTCAAATCTACGTTCAAAAAAACAATTGTTGTTTTCCGAACATTCCTGCTCAAATTACGAACGTACAGTCAGCGTAGTTAAAAGTACGCAATACGCAAGGATTAGCGTACAAAAGTGCGTACGAATCCTTCGCGTACTATTAACGCGCGAATGCGTAATACGCACAAGGCTAGGCCGCGGCGTACAGTCTTTAGAGGCAGTCAATATGAGGTAGAAAAATAAGGTGCTCACTGCTAGCTATCCAGCTAAGTGCATAATTTACTAAAAACACTGGACAATAAGTGCATAATAGGACACATACATTGCAGTACCAGAAAAAGAATACACACAATGGGCTAAAGTGCTGAACCAGTAAAAACAGTGTAGCTAAAATACAGCAAAGACATAAGTATGAAAACATTTTAGTGCAATCAATTTCACATTTGCAAGCATAAAAGGCTCAGATATACATTAGAGTCTCTCCTCGTGGTTCCTTAGCATGATAAAACACTGTCTGGAACACATTATAACTAAAATACAGGAAAGACAGTATGCAAACATTTTAGTACAATTTCACATTTGCAAGCATAAAAGGCTCAGATATTCGTTTGAGTCTCTCCTTATGGCTGCTTGATAATAAAACACTGGAACACAGTCCAAAATTCAATTGTAATCCACGTGAGGTAATATTGTAATCCAAACAGGTAACGTGTAATCCACATGGATAATAGAAAATAGCAGCAAATAGAGAACCCTTTTTGCAAAGGGGGCTCCCAAATAACCTGAGAAGGGGGGGGGGAAGGAAAATAGGCGCGTTTAGGTGCAACTGGGACTTTTCTGCAGAATGGGGGGGGGTCCTGACAGCCATGTCCATCTGGGTGAGAGTCAAACGGGGGAAATACATACATAATAGAGAATAGCAGCACATAGAGAACCCTTTTTGCAAAAGGGGCTCCCAAATAACCTTAGAAGGGGGAAAATAGGCACGCTTAGGCGCAACTGGGACTTTTCTGCAGAATGGGGGGAGTCCTGACAGCCATGCCCATCTGGGTGAGAGTCAAACGGGGTAAATACAAACAAGCATAAAAAGTGCCAACTAGCTCTCACCCGTCAGGTGCAGTCCATGGTGTGGCTCACATAGGTCCTCCTGAAGTGTCCTTTAAATCACCCAGCCAGTAGAATGGTTCCTCAGATGAGGGACCTGAAGTCCTCCTCGCTGGAACTGCTGCTAAACGACATCAGAGGACGCTCCTGCCTCTTGTAGGCCATGCTCAATGCCGTAGTAGAACTCCAGTGCCCTCTTCTTCTGGAATTCGGACTTGACCAGGTCCGGGTGGTGGTCACGCTGGTGAGCGCTGCAGCCATTTGCACTTTTCTGGATCCTCCTGCCGGGACAGCAGGGGTAAGGACTTCCGACTGCAGCGGTTCTGGCAAGGTTGCATCCAGGAAAGTAGCCCCAGCTTCCCTGGCTGCTGCTGCTGGCTTCATCTTCCACGGCAGCTGGTATTGGTGGATCACCGTGGATTGGAATGTAAACGATGTTGTCGTTAGGTGACCCAGCTGAAAGGACTGTGGTGATGGTTGTGCTGGCAGTCCAGAAATCAGAGGCTCCGGCTGTGGCTGTGGCTTTTCCCTGAACCGGAGGACACCATCTGGGGACTTCTGAAGGCAGCGCAAGCGTCCTGGACCTGGTGGTTCATCCGACCACACTTCAGGTTCTGTTGTAGGTACCAGGGGCTTAGAAAGGAGGGTAACCCCGGTCGCAAAGGGGCCTTTCAGGGACTAGTGTTGATCGAGCACCGTAGTGCTCAGGTGCTCGGGTGCTCAGGTAGAACACTAGGTGGTGCTCGAGTGCTCTACCGAGCACCCGAGCACAATGGAAGTCAATGGGAGAACCACAGCACTAAACTAGGCACCCCCTGCTCTGAGAAGGGGAGGATGTCTGGTTCATAGGGAAAGGTGAGAAAATAATGGAAACCACTGAACCACCACTGAAATTGTTTGGGAACAGCATGGGAAGGATGTCTGGATGCATCTTGGACTCCAAAGTCGCTGCTGGGAACGATGTTGTCCGAGTATTATGCCACTTTTACGGAATGACAAGAATACGCCCAAAACCGAGGATAAAATTGATTTTAGAGGAAAAATTGTTAGGAAATTACACTGAATGTCACAGGTATTTAGGATGTTCAAATGTTATACAGCAGACGTAGCGCAGGGAATATCGCCGTCACTAACGGCAGGAAAAATTTCACCGAATGTCAGAAATATTTAGGATACACAAACGTTAAACAGCAGACGCAGCGCCGGTAATGTCGCTGTCACCAACAGCAGGAAAAATTTCACCGAATGTCAGAAATATTTATGATACACAAATGTTAAACAGCAGACGCAGCACAGGTAATGTCGCCTTAATTAGCGGCAGAAAAAAATACACTGGATTTCAGGTATTTAGGATACAGAAACGATAGACTGCAAACGCAGCACAGGTAATGTCGCCTTGATTAGCGGCAGAAAAAATGACACCGGATGTCAGGTATTTAGGATACAGAAACGTTATAATGCACACGTTGCGCAGGTGGTGTTAAGTTCAGGCATACTTGCGCAATTTTTGCCCCAAAAGGAATAAAATATACTGCAGCCAGATATAACAATAGTCCTTAAAAGGACTTTTGGGTGTTTTAAACAGAACAACTAGCCCTGCCTAGCCAAATCCTATCCCTGCACTATCTGTCCCTCCTTGCGCAAACGTTATACAGCAGACGCAGCGCAGGTAATGTCACCTTGATTAGCAGCAGAAAACAATACACCGGATGTCAGGTATTTGGAATACAGAAACATTATACAGCACACGCTACGCCGGTGGTGTTTAGGTCAGGCAAACTTGCACAATTTTTCACTTGCTACTTGCTTAGTGTTCAGCGTTGGTCTAAACTGGTTCAGAGGAGGGTGGAGTACTGAGGGAGGAGTCTTCACTCCCTATGCGTGCAAATAGTTAGATCCCGGTGGGCCGGGCTGGTTTCTTCCAGTTCTGAGGGGGGTGTATCTTCACTTTCCCGCTCTTGCGGGGCGTATCGTCAATTTCCCGCCTCACGCAGAATGCGTACATTTCGTACGTTTCATACGTATCATACGTATCATTAGCGGTCAAAATTTAGCGAAGATTTACGAATAATTCGAAGTGAATCCGAAAAATCCAGATTTGCTTCGGAGTAGAAAATTTGTAAGATTCGATGGGAATCTACGAAGCGGCGAATAGATTTGCTCATCTCTACTGTGAACTGTTAAAGGGGTTGTCCCATGAAAAATATTCTCCAGTTTTCAAACCAGCACCTTGATCTGAAAACTTTTGTAATTGCATGTAATTAAAAATTTTGTTTAGCCCCCAATTTATTATTCAATAAAATCTATATGTATAGCGCTACCAGCTCTTTGTTTTTTTCTTTTTCTTTGACCTGCTCACTGAGATGGCCGCACATGCTCAGTTTCAACCTTCACCTGCCTCCTGAGCTGTGATAGGGAGAGCATGAACACGCCCCCTGAGCTGCAGCAGAAAAGACATTCCCCTTGAGCTGCCAGCTTGATATAAATCTAGCAGAGCAATGAATGGGGAGATCTCTGGATCCATGTGAGGTAGAGGGCTGGTTCTAGCTTTGTTAGAAGGGGGTATATGATTTTTGTTAGAAAGAGATTGTCATGTACTATGTGATGTCTGATTTTCATTTTTTACATTATTCATGGGATAACCCCTTTAAGCAAGTTGAAGATGAAATGATCTCCAGGTATAAAGTTAAACATGAAACACACTTTCCAACACTTATCAGTGTAGTATTTTGGTTTTGTACAATTTTAGACGGAAAAAAGAGAGGATTACTGTCATGTACCAGGGACCAGACCAGCCCACCGCGTCATGTGACAAGGGTTGCCCAAGCCCTTCAGGCCGATTCACCTCACGCCCTCACACGCTGCTACGCCCTGCGCCGGGCCGTAACACGATCATAAAACACCACCTGAAGCCTGCAAGCACCACCGACGCAATAAGAATGAACTTTTGCCCGCCACCACCTGTCCGTTACAAGGTCGACAGGACACCCCTGAGTGGTCCACTCGCCAGCAGACACGCAAATGGTAATAAGCCTCACGGACAAACAACATCCAGCCTCAGAGTGCACATACACTCTTTATGGAGCTAACAGGTTCTTAAAGGGAGTCTGTCACCTCATTTTCACCTATATAACTAACAGCACTGCCCCACAGAAGATTGCATACACATCTCAGACATACCTGTGTGCACTTTGTGTCTGTATTACATGTCAAGAAAAAGCACTTTTATTCTGCAGGAAAACAGCTCCCAAGTGCCCGGCTGAAAGTGAAAGTAAAAACAGCTTTCTCTCCCGACTCGATTTCTAACAGCTATATCTTCTGATATACTGGATATAATGCTGTGATTTTGGTATCGTTTTAAAGCTTGGAATGTCAGCTTTCAAAGGAGGTCAGAACCATTGTTCTATCTGCTACTAATCCCAAGATATGAGCAGCTAAAGCTGCCCTCCCCCCTCCAGTCTGGTTTGCAGCAGCAGCAGAGCCGGGCACTTGGGAGCTGTTTTCCTGCAGAATAAAAGTGCTTTTTCTGAACGAGGAATACACACACACAGTGCACACAGGTATGTCTGAGATGTGTATGCAATCGTCTGTGGGGCACTGCTGTTAGCTATATAGGTGAAAATGAGGTGACAGACTCCCTTTAAGGTTACAAGACAAACCATCAAACTTTTAAGTTTAATGTATGGAAATTGAACAGCACTTGGTTACAAAAAATGATTAATAAGAGACATACATAAATGGCAAACAATTATAAAATAAAAAGGAGAAAACATAGAAAGTTCTGATACTTAGCAGATGCGTTGTAAAAGTATTTCCTCCCAGGAGATTTGAGTAATGGTGCACAAACCAATTCGATTGGATCTCCCACTTTGTGACACTCAAATATGGTAGGGATTACATTTTTATGTCTTTCCTTAAGGGGCCGGCTTGAGGGCATTCTCCCTCACACCTCTGACTCAGTCCCTCTGGGCTGAGCTTCATTACACATGCAGCCTGCCCCTTGGCCATCTGGGGAACACGTATGAAGATATCCAAAAGATATTTTCCCATTTGCCCTGGTGAAGATACAGGCCCCAGCCCTTCTTCATAATTCATATCTCACCGTTCCAAGTCCTAGCATATCAAACGAGACACGTCCAGGACGCTCGGAAGGTAAGATCCTTTTTTTAAGAAGATGAAGGCGAGCTGATACACCATGTTTGCCCCCTCCTGAACAAGTTATGAAAGACTAAAATTATTCTTCATTCTCAGGTTATGATTTCCCCCCTGCTGACTCGAGGAGCCCGGGTGTCTGCTGTCCTCTTACTAAAGCGTGATCCACAAATGGGCCAATCCTTGTTAGCACCTCAGTGCTAACTACCTCCCATGGAGCAGTTTGGCTATTTCCCGTGACTAATGCAGACATCTCGGCTCTCTTTAAATCAATTACCCCCAACATGGCTGCTGGCCTTGTAATGTGGAGATACAAATATATAAATACACACTCACACCACACTGTATATATGGGTAAGTCACACCGGAATATGTTACACTACGACATATAACCATAAAACACATAATATCACTGCAAACATTCTAATAACTAAGGATAAGGTGGACCTTATTCCTGACAATTACCTTGCAAAAATATGATAACCCAAGATGTTTGAGCACTGAGATAACTTTTACCAAGGTCTCAGACCTTAACCCCTTCCCGACCAGCGGCGTACATGTCGGTGCATTAACCCTCGATGTGCCATGGTCAGAGCTGACCGCGGCACATGCGATGCGGGCAGCAGGAGGGGGAGTCCATCGGGTCCCCGCTCTGCTGTGACGGGGACCCAATGGCAGGGAAGGCAGCTACGGAAGCCTGTGAGATCCAGCCCCTTGGATCTCACAGGCAGGAAGCTGTAAGTGTATTACACTGTGTAATACACTTACAGCCAATGCATTACAATACAGAAGTATTGTAATGCATTGTAAAGGGGATCAAACCCCCAAAAGTAAAAAAAAAAAAAAAAAAAAAGTGTGAAGAAAAGTGAAAAAAAGTTAAAAAAATAAAGTTTAAAAAAAATAAAAGTTTCAAGTAAAAAAAAAAAACAAAAAGACGCCCTTTTCCCAAAATAAAGTTTAAAAAAATTGTAAAAAATAGGGATAAAAAGAAAAGTAGTCATATTAGGTATCGCCGCGTCCATATCAACCGGCTCTATAAAAATATCACATGATCCACCCCGCCAGGTGAACGCAGTAAAAAAAAAAAAAAACTGTGCCGAGTGTAATAGCAGGCGATCAAAAAGGCGTATTTACCCCAAAATGATACCAATCAAATCGTCATCTCGTCCCTCAAAAATTGAGACCCTACCTAAGACAATCGCCCGAAAAATAAAAAAATGTCTCTCAGAAAATGACAGTACAAAAACAAGATTTAATTCAAAAATAAAATAAAAAATTCAAAAATAAAAATGTTAGACATATTGGGTATCGCCGCGTTCATAACGATCTGCTCTATAAAAATATCACATTATACTCTCCCTCAGGTGAACGCTGTAAAATAAAAAAATAAAAAACTATGACAAAACAGCCATTTATTGGTCACCTACCCTCACAGAAAGTGTAATAGCAGGCGATCAAAAAGGCATATTTACCCCAAAATGATACCAATCAAACCGCCATCTCATCCCACAGAAATTGATACCCTACCTAAGACAATCGCCCGAAAATTTTAAAAAATATGGCAGCACAAAAACAAGATTTAATTACCGTATTTTTCGCTTTATAAGACGCACTTTTTTTCCCCCAAAAGTAGGGGGAAAATTGCAGTGCGTCTTATAAAATGAATACAAGTGAACGCTTCCATTATGGAAGCGCTCACTTGTATGTTTTAGCTGCCGGGGGGCCGGGACCCCCCCATCAGTCCTCAGATCAGCCCAGCGTGCCCCATAACAATAAAAAAAAAAAACTTCACTTACCTGTCCAGAGCCGCGGCTCCGCTCCGGGTCCGGCGCTTCTTAGGCTTCCCGGCGCTGCACTGTCCTGAACGCGTACAGCGTCAGGACGTAGTTGCGCGCACTATGAACCTGACGCTGCACGCAGTCAGGTGACAGTGCAGCGCCGGGTCGGGAAGCCTAAGAAGCGCCGGACCCGGAGCGGAGCCACGGCTCTGGACAGGTAAGTGAAGTTTTTTTTTTATTGTTATGGCGGCACGCTGGGCTGATCTGAGGTCTGATGGGGGAACAGAGTGGTCTAATGGGGGCACTGTGATCTGGTCTGAGGTCTGATGGAGGCACAGAGTGGTCTAATGGGGGCACTGTGAGCTGGTCTGAGGTCTGATGGGGGCACAGAGTGGTCTAATGGGGGCACTGCGAGCTGGTCTGAGGTCTGATGGGGGGCACAGAGTGGTCTCATGGGGGCACTGGTGGGCTGTTCTGAGGTCTGATGGGGGCACAGAGTGGTCTCATGGGGGCACTGTGAGCTGGTCTGAGGTCTGATGGGGGCACAGAGTGGTCTAATGGGGGCACTGTTAGCTGGTCTGATGGGGGCACAGAGTGGTCTAATGGGGGCACTGTGAGCTGGTCTGAGGTCTGATGGGGCACAGAGTGTCTCATGGGGGCACTGGTGGGGCTGGTCTGAGGTCTGATGGGGGCACAGAGTGGGTCTCATGGGGGCACTGTGGGCTGTTCTGAGGTCTGATGGGGCACTGTGGGCTGATCTGAGGTCTGATGGGGAACGTTGGGCTGTCTGAGGTATGATGGGGGCCCTGATGTGATGTCCTGAAATTTATGGGGGGTCAGATATGAGGTCTGATGAAAAAATATTTTTTTCTTATTTTCCTACTCTAAAATCTGGGGTGCGTCTTATCTTCGGGTGCGTCTTATAAAGCGAAAAATACGGTATGTTCAAAAATGCATCTAATGTGTAAAACTTAACAAAAATAAAAATGTTAGACATATTAGGTAACACCGTGTCCGTAACAACCTGCTCTATAAAAAATATCACATGATTTGCCCCTTCAGGTGAATGCTGTAAAAAAATTTTAAAAAAACTATGCCAAAACAGCCATTTTTTGTCACCTTGCCTCACAAAAAGTGTAACACCAAGTGATCAAAAAGTCTTGTGTACCCCAAAATGGTACCAATGAAATGGTCACCTCATCCCGCAAAAAATGAGCCCCCACATAAGACAATAACTTAAAAAATAAAAACCAATGGCACCCGCAAACCAATCCATCAAAATCTGTGCTGCAAAATCCATATGGCACCCCTTCCGTTCTGAGTCCTGCCATGAGTTCCCACAGCAGTTTACCACCACATATGGGGTGTTGCTGTATTCAGGAGAAATTTGGGAACAAATTATGGAGTGCTTTTTCTCCTGTTACCCCTTGTGAAAATGAAAAATTTGGGGATAAAGCAACATTTTATTAGAAGAAATGAAACTATTCATTTTCACAGCCAAGTGTTTCCAAATTCCGTAAAACGCTTAGAGGGTCAAAGTGGTCAGTACACCCCTTAATATATTCTTTGAAGGGTCTAGTTTCCGCTCTAGGGGTACTCAGGGTCTCTCAATTACAAAA
>ONZH01025604.1:0-38316 GCA_900303285.1 Rhinella marina
TTTCAGTAGATACAATACTGCAGCATGCAACGATATTCGGACCGTCAAAAACACAACTGAAGCCAGAAAGAAATGAGCTAACACAACCGTGAACGGAGCCAAGCCAATTCTTTATTGAGTTCTTCAGTGACATGCTGTCAACTGTCTGTGGTACAAAATAATATGAAAGTAAACAGGAGGTAATCTTGCCCTCACTGTTTCTCAGTCTTGCAGAAAGTTTGCAGAGAACACAAGAGTTAATATTCTGCTGATCTGTTGATGGAACTTAGCAAAGGACGGGGCGTGAAGGGGCATTCTGGTTATGTCAAGTTCTCCCTTATCCACAGGATAGCGGATAACTATGAGATCTGTGGAGGTCCTATCAATGATCATGAGAACTGGAGTACTCATACCCCACTGGGCCCCATCGAAATGACTAGAACATCAGGTCAAACATAGGCACTGAGGCTACATTTACTTCTATGGGACTGCCAGAGACAGCTACTGTATCTCCAGCAGTCCCATTGAGATAAATGGAGTGGGGCCCCTGTTATCATGATCGGTACGGGTCCCAGGGAATGGACAACCCGCTAATCTAATAGTTATCCCCTATCCTGTTCATAGGATATAAGTTGAAATCAAGGGCATACCACTTTAACAATACATTTGTCCTACTGCAGACAGGGCAGAGGGGAGGCTGGTGCTCCAGCCAGTTATCTTACAGACAAATCCAGTTTTATTTGCTATATGAGACAAATAATAACAAAGGAAAGGGGGAGATTAAGGAAAAATTACAGACTTTAAAAAAGCATTCTCTGTGTAAGTGTGTATACAGACATATCTGTCAGTCACTGATAACTGTACACAGGGAGGTGTTATCAGTGACTGATAGTATTCTCTGTGTAATTGTGTATACATAGATATCTGTCAGTCACTGATAGTTATACACGGGGAGGTGTTATCAGTGACTGATAGTATTCTCTGTGTAAGTGTGTATACAGAGATATCTGTCAGTCACTGATAACTGTACACGGGGAGGTGTTATCAGTGACTGATAGTATTCTCTGTGTAAGTGTGTATACATAGATATCTGTCAGTCACTGATAGTTATACACGGGGAGGTGTTATCAGTGACTGATAGTATTCTCTGTGTAATTGTGTATACATAGATATCTCCTGTCAGTCACTGATTGATGGAACTTAGCAAAGTTCCATAGTTATACACGGGGGGGTGTTATCAGTGACTGATAGTATTCTCTGTGTAAGGCTTCATTCACACGACCGTATTTTGTTTCCGTGTCCGTTCCATTTTTTTTTTGCGGACCGTATGCGGAAGAATTCATTTCAATGGGTCCGCAAAAAAAACGGAAGGTACTCTGTGTGTATTCCGTTTCCGTATGTCTGTATTTCCGTTCCGCAAAAAAGATAGAACATGTCCTATTCTTGTCCGTTTTGCTGACAAGGATAGGCATTGTTACAATGGATCCACAAAAAAAAAACTGAAACACAGATGCCATACGGAACGTCATCCGTTTTTTTTTGCGGATCCGCAATTTGCGGACCGCAAAACACATACGGTCGTGTGAATGAAGCCTAAGTGTGTATACATAGATATCTGTCAGTCACTGATAACTGTACACGGGGAGGTGTTATCAGTGACTGATAGTATTCTCTGTGTAAGTGTGTATACATAGATATCTGTCAGTCACTGATAGTTATACACGGGGGGGGTGTTATCAGTGACTGATAGTATTCTCTGTGTAATTGTGTATACATAGATATCTGTCAGTCACTGATTGATGGAACTTAGCAAAGTTCCATAGTTATACAGGGGGGGGGTGTTATCAGTGACTGATAGTATTCTCTGTGTAAGTGTGTATACAGACATATCTGTCAGTCACTGATAACTGTACACAGGGAGGTGTTATCAGTGACTGATAGTATTCTCTGTGTAATTGTGTATACATAGATATCTGTCAGTCACTGATAGTTATACACGGGGAGGTGTTATCAGTGACTGATAGTATTCTCTGTGTAAGTGTGTATACAGACATATCTGTCAGTCACTGATAACTGTACACAGGGAGGTGTTATCAGTGACTGATAGTATTCTCTGTGTAATTGTGTATACATAGATATCTGTCAGTCACTGATAGTTATACACGGGGAGGTGTTATCAGTGACTGATAGTATTCTCTGTGTAATTGTGTATACATAGATATCTGTCAGTCACTGATTGATGGAACTTAGCAAAGTTCCATAGTTATACACGGGGGGGTGTTATCAGTGACTGATAGTATTCTCTGTGTAAGGCTTCATTCACACGACCGTATTTTGTTTCCGTGTCCGTTCCATTTTTTTTGCGGACCGTATGCAGAAGAATTCATTTCAATGGGTCCGCAAAAAAAACGGAAGGTACTCCGTGTGTATTCCGTTTCCGTATGTCTGTATTTCCGTTCTGCAAAAAAGATAGAACATGTCCTATTCTTGTCCGTTTTGCTGACAAGGATAGGCATTGTTACAATGGATCCACAAAAAAAAAACGAAACACAGATGCCATACGGAACGTCATCCGTTTTTTTTTGCGGATCCGCAATTTGCGGACCGCAAAACACATACGGTCGTGTGAATGAAGCCTAAGTGTGTATACATAGATATCTGTCAGTCACTGATAGTTGTACACGGAGGAGGTCTTATCAGTGACTGATAGTATTCTCTGTGAAAGTGTGTATACAGAGATATCTGTCAGTCACTGATAGTTATACACAGGGAGGTGTTATCAGTGACTGATAGTATTCTCTTTGTAAGTGTGTATATACAGAGATAACTGTTAGTCACTGATAACTGTACACAGGGAGGTGTTATCAATGGTCTGTAAAAACCAGTGACAGAACGCAGATGTCATGCATGTTCTCTCACTGGTTTTCACAGATCCATGCAGAGACCAAAGTACTGCATGCTTCCGTTGTTTTTCCACTGGCCTTGATCAGTGAATAAACACATCAAATTGACTGCATACGTGTGCTGTCCGTGGAGATCACATGATTCACTGACGTGTAAATAAGCTCTAAGAGAACATCGAAGGAAAAAATAACCTATATAACCTGAGACTGAACGTATTCTTACAGAATGTGCTGGGTTGCTGATAGATAGCTGTCAACTACAAAGTAACCTACGAAGGGGAATTAACAATCATTGCTCTTGCTTCCAGGATAACCACCCCGGTGTTAGACAGTCATCAGCAGATAGTGGAATATATGTACTAACTGTCCTGAAGAGCTGACAATTCATTACAATAGAGAAATACTCTTCACCGCTGTATATATTGTTAAGGCCTCATGCACATGACCATGACCAGAAACCGGGGATCTGTAAAAATAGGGATGTGTCCGTGTGTAATCCAGACCCGTTGACTCCAGTGAGTCCGTGTTCCATATTTTACAGACATATTGAGGGAGATTTATCAAAACTGGTGTAAAGTAGAACTGGCTTAGTTGCCCATAGCAACAAATCCAAGATTCCACCTTTCATTTTCCAAAAGAGCTCTGAAAAATGAAAGGTGGAATCAGATTGGTTGCTTTGGGCAACTAAACCAGTTTATCTTTACACCAGTTTTGATAAATCTCCCTCATTCTCTCTTTTTGCGGAAAGGACATACAAATGATTTGCCCGCTTTCCGTATCTGTATGACTGTTCCACAAAAAGACAGAACATGTCCTATACTTGGCTGCAAAATGTGGACTACTAAAGTCAATGGGTCCACCAAAAAATGTGGATGCAACATGGACGGTATCCGTATTTAGCGGATCCGCAAATTTGCAGGCTGCAAAATACATACAGTCGTGTGCATGAGACTTAAAGGGTTGTAAGCAGAGATTTCCCTCGTGCTGAAGTCTGATATATCTGTATATCACAGTAACAGCGCGGTAATACATTTTTTTTACCATAGCAACTGTTACTACGCATGGACTCGAGGCATCATGTAAGATAGGTCATTTTTCTTAACCCCCTCTGGCATTATCAAAAAAATCTAATAATCAAAGTGACAATTCTAAAACGAGTCTTGTGTATATAAGAGCTTTCCTAACTCACTGCTTGGTGTGATATGTATTTCTCATTGTTGTCAGACCCTGAATATACAAGGGCAGCCTGATGGCGTCAGTTACGGTACAAGGTTTGAGTCTGACCAAAAGCAACATCTGCATGGAGACTGTATTCATAGGATATGCCATTACTGCCTAAGAGTCCATTCACACGACCATAAGTGTTTTGTGGTCCGCAAATTACGGATCCGCAAAACACGGCAGATGATAGAAATGCCCTATTCCTGTCCACGATTGCGGACAGGAATAGGACATGCTCTATCATTTTTAGGAACGGAAGTACGGATGAGGACAGAACACGGAATGCTGTCCGCATCTTTTGCGACCCCATTGAAATGGATGGGTCTGCATCCGTTCTGGTCGTGTAAAGGGTTCTAAGGGCTCATGAACACTAATGTATTTTTTCCGTGTCCATTCTGTTTTTTTGCGACCAGTATGCGGAACCATTGACTTCAAGGGTCCACAAAAAAAACTGAAATTTCTCAATGTTCATCCCATTTCCATATGTCCGTTCCGCAAAAAAAGATAGAACATGTCCTATCCTTGTTCGTTTTGTGGACAAGGATAGGATTTTTACAAAAAAAATGCAATATGGATGTCACATGGAAGTCATCCGTATTTTTTTGGCATCCGAGTTTTGTGGACCGCAAAATACATACGGTCGTGTGCATGAGCCCTAATAGTTGTGTGCCATAAGGGTACAGCTACACATGGCGTAGATGCTGCTTAAACGGCGCTGGGGCGATGCGGGCACATGGCGCCCGCTCGCGGGTGCAGCGGGCGTCATGGCCGGCAAGTCTCTGCTGTTTCTAACAGCAGAGACTTGCCGCTACTTACCGCCATCGGCGGCGTCTTCCTGGTTGATTAGATGCCGTGATCACACGTGATCACGGCATCTAGTTGCGTTTCAACCCGGAAGCATTCGCTTCCGGGTGGTGTACAGACACCCCGTGTGGCCAATCGGGGTGTCTGTACACCATATGAAAACTGTAATCCTCGCTGGTGAGGATTACAGTTTTCAAAGTGCAATTCTTATTCTGGCCACTAGATGGCAGGCCAGGATAAGAAATGAGCAACTCATGGATTTCTGAGTCTATAAAATCCATAAATGCTCATAAAGAAAAAAAAAAAAAGCCACAATACATAAGCCCATATTTGAGCTTTCTAATAGTAAAAAAAAAATTAAAAAAAAATGTTAAAAAATATATAAAAAATAAAAAAGATGTAAAAGTTCAAATCACCCCCCTTTCCGTATAAGTAAAAAATAAATACCCAAAATAACAATAAATATAGACATCATGGGTATCACCGTGACCGAAAACGCCCGTACTTTTAAAATATAAAAAAAAAAATTCCAATACGGCGAATTGTGTGGCGGAAAAAAGCGTCCAAATGGCGATTTTGCCATTTTTTGTCGCTTTTTTTTTCTAAAAAAAAATTAAATAAAAAGTGATCAAAAAGTCATACACACCCCAGAATGGTATCAATAAAAACTTCAGATCGTCCCGCAAAAAATGAGCCCCCATACAGCTCTGTACACATAAATATACCAAAAAGTTATAGGGGTCAAGATTTGACAAGGAAAAAAAAAAAAAAAAAGGGCAACTTTCTAATTATTTTATCACTATGAAAACGCAGGAAAAACTATACATATTAGGTATTGCCGGATTTGTACTGACCAGTAGAATGAAAGTAACAGGATCAGTTTTAAATGCACATCGAACGCTGTAAATAAGAAACCCGTAGAACTGTAGCGGAATAGCGTTTTCTTTGCAATTTCACCCGGTTTGGAATTTTTTTCCCGCTTCCCACTACACACCCGTATGCAATATTAAATGGTGGCGTTGGAAAGTACAACTTGTCCCGCAAAAAACAAGCCCTCATACAGCTATGTGAACAGAAAAATAAAAGAGTTATGGCTGTTTGAAGGCAGGGAGCGCAAAACGAAAATGCAGAACCGAAAAAAGCTCCGGGGGTGAAGGGGTTAATCAGATGAAACCCACATGTAAATAATCTGTGGCTGCATAAACAGCAGCGGAAACTCCCATTAAAAGCAATGGGAGGCGGTTTTGGTGCACACACGGAATCGGAATCCACGCTGAAATCTGCAAAGTCCACTGTTTTGAACTCATCCTTAGGGCTCATGCACACAACCGCATTTTATATCTGATACTAGCACACACAAACTCATTTTTTTTTTATGAATCTCCAGAAAAAACAGACAGCACTTAGATATCAACTGTGTGCGGACAGCATCCGTATGTCCGTTCTGGAAATGGTCAAACATGTCCTACTCCTGTCCATATTGTGGACGAAAATGGTCATCTCCAGTGATGGGGTGTCAAAAATGCGGATTCCACATGGAAGGTCTCCGTGTTCTAGATGTAGAAATATGTCCCAAAAGTGATGCAACATAAAATGGTCACCACATAATATATATCAATAAAGTAAGGAAAAACAATATGGGGCAACATGTGCATGGCTGACGTGACCTCTCAATATAACATCACCTTACAGAATTTCTAGAGTTCAGTCCTAACCCTTCCCCCACCAAACTAGTTCCCTACCAGGTCCTGCTTTCTAGCGCTGCATTACAATGGTCATCATGGAATCTGGAATTGTTGAAGTCAACTACAATAGAAAGTACAGTATACAATAGAAATGCTAAGTGCTTAAAAGTAATCATGGGTGGAGACGAGAGCAAAGCAGCCATTGTCTTGTGTGTGTATCTCCTACAAAGGCCGTGGCCTATTACATAAAGTCCAGGACTGTGGGAACAAGCTGGTGATGGAAGTGGCAGAACTGGGGCTGTAAACCCACAAAAGGGCTGGTTACATGCTTCCACCTCCCAAACAGATTTAGTATGGAAAAGAGAAAATTGTGGATATATTCCCCCATGTTCCTGAGCAACGCTTCAGCTCACCCACTGGAGTATAAATGGATCCAATATGTGGGCTGAAGCACGGCCTGTGAACCTAATAAAAATCTACAACCAGTGGGCACCCTGAAGCCTTCTAAGAAAGTCATTCTCCTAAAAATATCAACTGGTCAATCTGAGTAGTATTTTATACACTTATATTTAAAGGGTTTTTTTCCGGGATTTTAATACTGATGACCTATGCTCAGGACAGGTCATCAGTACCCCCACTGTTCAGCTGTTTGAGAATGCAGAGTGGCGCTCCTGTGTGAGCTGTGGCCTTCTCCGTGCTTACTAAGTACAGCGCCGTACACTGTATAGTGGCTGCACTTGGTATTGCGGCTCAGCCACATTCACTTCAATGGCGCAGAGTACGTTACCAAGCACAGACCCTACACAATGTACAGTGCTGTGCCTGGTAAGCTGTGTTTTTTACGTTTTTTTTGAATCTGTGTTTTTTACAATAAAAATACCAGCTCCAGATGTTACTTGAAAAGTCTATGGAAAATATGAAACGCTACTGGTGTTTGTGTTCATTAGATGCTGCTCTGTTGCTTATTTTAAAAAATGCAGCTACAGCCTTTTATGTTTTTCCAGGCATTTTGAGATCAGTAAGAAAATACTAGTTATTAGACACACTGAGGTGCTTCAGAAAAAGGGGTATGGCTGAGCGGGAGGGGCAGAGCCGACCACCACCTGACAGATTTACTATAACTTGTGCCAGAAACTGGTGTAAGTTATAGCTCAATTCCCTGGTTGGCGTAGATTTTTGTTTCTGGCGCACATGTATCTGCCTCTTAATAAATTAGGCGCATCTTACACCAGCGCAGAGGGTCAAGACTGGTGTATGGGAATAATGTCTTAATAAATGTCCCCCACTGTATGCAAAAAGTGCCACAAAAACTGCAAGCAAAATGTAAAATGAGGCCCCTTGGTGCAATGAGGGCGTCACCATCACTCTTGTTGTACCCAAGCTCCGCTCCTTTCTGTGGTCAGCCCCTTCCGAGCTGCAAAGGGAGTAGCTGACCACAGTGGAGCTTAAAGGGAACCTGTCATCTCGAAAACCCCCTGAACTAGAGTAAGAGATGTATAGTGTAAGTGATGCTGAAATCCGAATATGTAAGTTTTATCTTCATACTTCACTTCCATTCTGATGCTGTGCTCCCCACAAACCAGCAGTAAAATACATTCACAGGACTCTTCTTTGAGTCCTCTCCATTATGTGAGTGAGCACTGGAGTCCAGTGAGTGCATTTTACTGCAGGTTTGTGGGAGCACAGGGTCAGAATGGAAGTGAGTATAAAGATAAAACTTACATATATGGATTCAGCATCAACTTACACTATACACCGATTACTCTAGTTCAGGGGGTGTTTCGGAGATGACAGGTTCCCTTTAAGTGCAACAAGAGTGATGGTGATGCCCTCATTGCACCAAATGCCTAATTTGCCTATTAAGAAAAAGTATCATAACTCGGGAACAGAGCCTCAGATCGACAAATGGAGAGCAGAGATTTAATCAGGTGAACTATCTGATGATTGCGTCATCCTGTTGGCACCAAAACCATTGTACCCGTGCAGAAAGATCGGCCTGTATAAATAGGGATCTGCTGCCTAGGAAAAATGATTCTATAAGGTGCCAATTGATCACTGTATTGATCGCTCGTGCCCAGACAGCAGAGGTGATTGCTGCATGTAAATACAGCCTCATCTGCACTGATGATTAGGCAATTATTGGAATCCCTTTTCATTCCTGATAATTGCCTGGCACATCGGTCCTTTAGCGGCATCAAGTCGTATTTACTGTAGGTGTGAACACTTGATCTATTGGCAGCTTTGTATTTACCTACTTAGTCTTTCTATACAGATAATGAATCAAAAGCAAATATTCATTCACACATTCAAAGAGCAAAGTGTGGCCAGCGAGATATGGATCAGTGACAAATCATTTCATCTACTGTCCCAGAGAAACTTCAGTCATGGAAAAGTTCCTACAGATGTACATTAGCAACCTGATTTTAACGATACAGACACTAATTACTTCCATTATTCAGTATAAGGGCTTATTCACACCGGCAATGACTTTTCATTCATCTGGGATGGATAATAGATACACGCCGGACACCTGGCATTTTTCTCCGTCATGGCTATAATGTTACTAAATGGAAGGCTCCTTTCCGTTATGTATCTGTTATTTTTTGCAGACAGGACTTTCTCTTATGCTAAAAAATAGTGGAAACTCAATGGAGCGGACATTAATGAACATAACTGATGCTCAAAAGCCCAACACAGATGTGAACAAAGTCTTACCTATGCAGCACACTGCTCTCAGGGACCTACTTTATTTAGAAGTAGAGAGACCTCCCGTGGGCCCCAAGGTCTGACACAAAAATTTACCCCAAGCTTGTAACAGACGACAACTCCACTTGGGGTTGATTTAGGAGCCAGTCACTTGTCACAGGGGTCTATTTTTGATGAGTTATATGTCCTGTGTGTGTAATGATAGCAAGTTAATAATGCAATTAAAAGTGGATGGTCCTGTATAGATGGAGGATGGGGCCCTCTGAATCCGTCATGAGGAACCCCAGTCTCCCACTGAGAGGCACATAGTGATGTGACCACAAAATCAGCTACTATCACTTTGGATTTTTTATTCAGAGCAACGTTCTCTGTTCAGTCAATCTCCCACATTATAGTTCTGTATCGTAACTATATCCTGATGTGAGACTTTCTGGATTATAAAGTGATCAGTTAAAGGAACTTCAGTGCAACCTCTAAAAGGTATTGTACAATTATGTGGAATTTTCATAAGAGGAGATACTGCACATTAAAGGGGTTATCCTATCTGAGATCAATAGGATATGTCCCCAATGTCTGATAGGTGTGGGTCCCACCTCTGGGACCTGCATCTACAGTGAGAACGTAGCCCCGAAAATGGTGGAGGGAGCACTGCAAATGCGTAGCCACCCTCCATTCATTTCGTTGAGGCCGCCAAAAATGGACAAACGCTGGCTGGGCTATTTCCGTCAGCCCCCTAGAAAATGAATGGGTGCGGTGGCTGTGCAAAATGCGGTGCTCTCCCATTCACTACTATGGACAGAGCGTTTGGTGGTGGCTGGACCCAGGGAAACCCGGGGTCCTCTGGCCACCACCTTCCCTGCTCCGTTCTTGGTGTGGGTCCCAGAGGTGGGACACGTACCTATCAGACAATGGGGATATATCCTAGCGATATGCCCCCATTGTCTGTGATGGGGGCATATCGCTTTAAAGTGGGCATTCACAAGACCATATCGGTTTTGGATTCTGCAAATTCTGGATGCACAAAACACAGATACCGGCTGTGTGGGTTCCGTATTTTGCCCATCACCACATCCCACCCTTTTCTTAGAAATGCCTATTCTTGTCCACAAAATGGACAATGTTCTATATTTTGGAATGGATATACGGATGCAGACAGTGCCATGGTGTGCTGTCCGCACCTTTAGACGCTCCATTGAAATGAATGGGCTGCATCTGTTCCGCAAAAAAATGCGGATCAAATGCGGACAGAAAATACAGTCATGTGAATTCCCCCTAATAGGTATTTCTCCTATGGGAGAAGTGTGCAAAGTATTCAGTCAACTCTGTAGGCAATAAAATGTCTACAGACTTTCTTTCTGAGGCATTCATGATGAAAGTAGCATATAAGGCACTTAAAGGGGTATTCCCATCTCACAAATGTAGTTTGTATAGTTAGATATAGCCATACCAATATTATAACTAATAGAATGTATTTATATAAAATGTACCGTTTAGAAGATTTTCCAATTTGTATTTCCATTGTCCCACACACATTCAGTCAGGCCGTTGCCCCTGGTTACGACCACAGCAGCCATGTAGTAGTGGTGGTCAGCTTGCTCTTGTTCAGACCCGCTCTGAGGTAACTCCTGTATTGTGAACGCACATTGCATGAGTATGCTGAGACACATCTCAGGGTACTTTCACATCTGCTTTTTGGACGCTACCCGTCCAAAACGCAATGGTCAGGATCCGTCCAAAACGCAGACTTTATAAATGGATCCTGCTCCATAGAGATGAATTGATCTTGGAACAGGATCCGTTTCTCTGCGTTTTGGAAGCGCAGACAAAAATGCTACAACCCTAAGATGTGTCTCCGCATGCTCATGTAATGTGCGTTCACAATACAGCAGTTACCTTAGAGCAGGTTTGAACAAGAGCAAGCCGGCCACCACTACTACATGGCCATGGTGGTCGTAACTAGGGGCAACGGCCTGACTGATGTGTGTGGGACAATGGATATACAAATAGGGAAATCTTCTAAACTGTACATTTTATATAAATACATTCTATCAGTAATAATATTGGTATGGCTATATCTAACTATACAAACTACATTTGTGAGATGGGAATACCCCTTTAAAGCTGATTTAAAATATCTGTCTGACTGGTGGGTCACACAAAGGTCCATATTATATAATCCTATTAAAGAGCAAGCCGAGGAGCCTGGACAGTGTGGTAAGTAGTGTAGACGCAGAAGATCACATCGATGTGCATTACACCATTCACTTTTCACCTTTTATATCAGTATTTATGGTTTTGATACATGTCCACGGTGGGGTCTGGAGTATCAGATGTTCTGTACTATAGAAGGGTAAAGGGAAGAAGGAGCAAAATAAAATGTTCAAACCTTATGTACTACCATAGTTCCATAAGAAGGGGTATTGCCATTTTAGACATTTGCAGCAAACATGTATAAATGTCTAATAGATGCGGTTCTCACCTCTCCTCATCTACCTGGGGTGTCCCTATCTAATTGAGAAACAGAAGTGTCCGGGACTACGGAAATAGATGATCTCGCTGTGCTTCACTTTTATGGGAGATATGGAAACAGTATAGCACAGCTACTGCGGCTGTTTTTGTAGTCTCTCCTCAGTATTTACATTATGTGTAGGCCTATTGGCAACATTTTGTGGATTGATACTGGTTGTCCTTACTGTATAGGATCGGATGCCGATTGCCCCATAAGACATACATGTTGTACTATGCACTTTACTTGACCTTGGGAGTTTGATGTCTAGTGGATGTGTTGTTCCATATGCTGCTTATATGCTTTTATTAAGTTATTTTATTGTCTAAATAAAGATGAGATTACATGTGATGCGTAGTTTTATTTTTGGGGTATATTTGGGGGTAACATTGGACTGCGCTCTATTCTGTATGGGGTATTGTGGGGCTATACTTTCTGTGGTAATGTTGCACATAGATTGTAATGTCTATCACACACACATACCAGGATTCATTCCAAAGAAAGCCACCGGACATGTAAGCTTCATGCAGATGTCACCTTGGTGGAGCCAGTATTGTGCGGTACAGGTAGGAGCCTCCATATTTAATAACAGGGCTAAATAGAAACCTATACTCCTGTCATACAGGTATGTGCAACCCCCAGCCAGCTCCTAGAGAAACAGCTTGTATACAAAGCTATCTACAACTGAAAAGATCTGGTCCCTCACACCGCTCGGCCCTTCCCATGGCTTCCTTAGTTACACAAACAGAGAATAGCTTAGACTCGGCCTCAGGAATGCGCTGAAGCTCTGAATTCACTACTGAATGTTTGCAGTCTACACATTCATGCCTGGATCCAACTTTCATAAGGACAAGTAGAAACTAACACACATGCCGAGAAATAGGAACCTAAGGAAATGGCAGGTCTGATGTACATATCTCACATCCCATGTCCAAGTGTAACATAGATGATTACAGCACGTACAGCATTCAATAAGATTCCATGTTAAAGCTAAAGGGGAAATTCATTGTTTGTCTTATGACACTTTTTGGCGTAGAAAAGTTCCAAATCCTACAGATTTGTGACTATTCAATGCATCTGCGACTTTTCAAGATGCAATCTGCATTTTAAGCCGCTGTTGTCCAGTCTACAAAAAGGAGGCATGGTCAGGCCATTGTGAAGATCATCCGTCCTGGCTAATTCAGAAACTGGCGCAAATGATGTCTGAAAGGCTGACATAGATTTTTTTCCAGCACATGGAGAGCCAGAGGAGACAGGTAATTCATGATGAGGCCTGTGGAGAAGATGTCCATGTCAACTTTTTTGCCCTCAGTGTATCACCTGTATTCACAGACAGTGCTCAGCTGAAACACGGATGGCATCTATGTTGTGTCCGTGTTTTTTCATGAACCCACAGACTATAATGGGAGTGATGGATCCGGACAGACAAAAATAAATAGGGCATGTTTCTGTGGTGTAACCCCCATTTATTTGCAGAACAAAAAAGCTGCAAAAAACATCACTGAAAAAGCTGTCACCATGATCAACCCTATTAAACCATTCATACTGTCTGGTAGGGTTGATCATGGTGACTAAAATGAGTCCTTACTCCCTGCCTTACTGAGGCAGAGACATTCTTATTTTAATTATATATAAATGAGTTGCCTGGAGCACCGAGGGACTGGCCTAGCCCCTCAGAGCACCGCTTCACCTCCTTGTTGCCATTCTCTGTCCCAGTAAGATTGACAGGGCCAGGAATCCTCACTGCTTGTCCCTGAAATCTCACATATGCTCTGGTGGTGGTACTATTGGCGCATTGCCCTGAGATTGGGAGAGGGGGGGCAGGGGCGACCGCATGAGATCTTTACTGTGCCGGCGCCAGATTTTAGGTCAAGGCATGAGAACAGTGAGGATGCCTAGCCCTGTCAATCTCACTGGGAATGGTAGTGGCAATGGGGATAGGGGATGGTGAAGCAGTGCTCTCAGGATCTAGGCCAGCCCCTCGGTGCACCAAGCACCTTATTTGCATATAACTAAACATAAGAATTATTACAGAGAGAAAGGACTTGTTTTAGTTACCATCATGCCTGGTTTTAATGGAGTTGATCATGGTAGCAGATGCTCTGTAAAATGCCGCAACCACTCTAAGAAGCTGAAACCCTGTTGGGGGCTTCCCTCTACACAGCAGACCCTCAGCCAATCAACTGCACTGATAAGGCTCATACCACAAGGTCCAGGATTCCCTTTATTCTTTGGAATTTTATACAGCATGTTTATATTAGGGGCAACCAAGGTGACATGGCGACATAGCATGAATGGAGCCGGCTAAGAAATGTAGAAACTCAATACCCCATAGGCATTCACTGTCCTTTATTGCTACCTACATGAAGCCTTCCCAGAGCAGCGATCAGACTGGTAACCAGCTGGATATAATGTTCTATATATTTATTATATCAGTATAGTATATGAACATATTATATGTATTTTATTTTCACAAAGAGTCTGTCACTTCTAAGAAGCTGAAGCATTCTATATTCGAATTATCTTCCTCCAGCTAATATAATGACACCATAGTCTTCTACTGCACGTCTCTGCAGTGCAGATGATTATCCATTTATTCTTCAGTGAGTCGCCACATATTCCACTGTAAATCTTGGCAAAATGTAAAGTATTTATGGAAATGAGTGCAGCGATGCCAGCATGTTGAGTTTACAGTGCCCGGCAGCTGGCATAAGAGCTAAACGCAGAAAACAGATAAACATAGTCATATGGAGCCTTCAATCTGTTGGTGCCATACTGTAAACCTTATCCTCCTCTACGTCTGATCACAGCAAATACACAGGCAGATTACATGGCTTCATGTAAACCACTGCATCCAGGTGAACGTTTAGCATAGCAGTAACTGAAAAGGTGCAAAAGTATAACAGATGAGCTGGGGACAATCCCTTTAACCCTTTGAGGACATGGCGATTTTCCATTTTTGCATTTTCGTTTTCCACTCCTTGCCTTCCCAGGACCATAACTTTTTTTGTTTTTCAGTTCACATAGTTGTAATTTGTACTAATGGCACCGTTTAATATTGTATACGATGTAGTGGGAAGCTGGAAAAAAACACAGATTAGGGCTCATGCACACGTACTGTTTTTTTCCATTTCTGTGGCTTTTTTTGTGGCCCGTATGCAGATCTATTCACTTCAATGAGTGCGCATAAAAATAGAATTTAGTCCGTTTCCATATGTCCGCATAGCCGTTCCGCTAAAAAATAGAACATGTCCTATTATTGCCCGTGTTACGGACAAGGATAGGACAGTTCTATTATCGGCCAGACGTTCCATTCCCCAAAATGAGGAATGCACACAGCTGGTATCTGTTTTTTGCAGGTCCGCAATTTGCAGACAGCAAAACAAGCAATGGTCAGTAGGTGGAATTGGAAATCCACCATAGTTTTATTGGTTTCGCTTTTAGTGCTTTCTCATAGGCTCTAGTGAAATAGCATTGGAGTCTAGAAGATTCACTGCCACAGACGGGGTCTCCATAGGACCACAGCTGTGGCAGCCTCGTGTCTTTTAGAGGGACTGAGCCTGCCACAGGGAATGAATGGCTCCCCCAATTGCTGCGGGAGCCGTTCCAGCCCCAGGAGTGCAATGCTCACAGATTGTTAGTGCACAGATGCCATGGTCACAGTCGACCATGACATCTGAGGGGTTAAATGTCTGCAATCTGTGTTATTGCCAATCGCAGACATAGCCCCAGTTTCACACAGCAGACATCCAGTGGGAATGTTGCGCTCTGCTCCATCATTAGAGATCATTCACATTGTTTCGGTCCGGATATGGACCCATTTACTACAATCCATTGTTCTGTTCCGTGTCCCCGCAAAAAAAAACAAAAAACCAACATGTCCTATTCTTGTCCATTTTGCGGAAAAGAATAGGTATTTCCATAATGGGCGGCCCGCACACAGCCGGCATCCGTGTTTTGCACACTGCAAGACATGGCGCAGTCGTGTGAATGAGCCCTTAAAGAGATGGCAGAACTGATTGCTCAGTGTCAGGCAATACAGGGACACATCCCAACTAGTAACACCCAGTTGTACCTTCATTCATAAACTTCTAGCAGAAATACTAGAGGAATGACACAGCACACAGCGATAAGAATAAATGCAGAATTATTATTACATGGAGGATACAATTATTTACCTAAACAGACAGATTAGGAGAGGAGACAGGTCCTCTTCAGGTCAGGTTGACATATTCCAGCTTAATATTTTAGGAAACAACATGGCTATGGAAATGGCCTATCACTAAGATATGGAATAACTTGCTAATACATTATGCACAACTGATGAGACTTCCACCAATGACTAGGACAAAGTGTCTGGAGAACCACAGAAAAGCAGTGACCATTTCAGATTTTTTTCTCCAAAGCACCACATTGATTTGGTACTGAGCAGGTAACGTAACCCCATTCACGTGAACGCGCGTGCAAGGAACCGTGTGCAAGGAAAAAAAAGGAAATGTGTCTCACGCGATACTGGTAAACCACAACACACTGATCAGACGCGCTCTGACAAAAGCAGGTCCTAAGAAGGAGTTGCCGTTCAGACATTTTCTCTTAATGAAGGCCAACTTAAAGGGGTTCTCTGGTAATTAAGAAAATGAAAATACTTAAATATTACTTCATTATAAATATATTCCCAAATACCTTTCATTAGTTATAATGGATCGTTTTGTCTGGGGAGCAATCGTTAGGCGAAATAAAATGGCCGCCGTCCTATTAGTACACACAAAACCTGTCCTAATCACACAGGAGGCAAGTTACTTCACAACACTGAGGTAAAGAGCTGGCTCATCTTCCTCTCTGCTCTGCTCGTCAGGGATTATGTACTGAATACAGATGATAAGATCTTCAGCGGAATCTCTGTAGGAATGGAGCAAAAGTGGCTAATGAGTGCAGTCTCCATTACCACAGTCTGTCCTGTCCGTCCTCTCTGTACTTCATGTCTCCTCCTGAACTCCATTCCTACAGAGATTCAGCTGAAGATCTTATCATCTGTATTTAGGATCATAATCCCTGAAAAGCAGAGAGGAGGATGGGGCTGCTCTTTATCTCAGTCTTGTGAAATAACTTGCCCTGCTGTGTGATTAGGACAGGTTTTGTGTGGACTAATAGGACGGCGGCCATTTTGTTTCTCCTAATGATTGCTCCCCAGACAAAACAAGCCGTTATAACTAATGGAAGGTATTTGGGAATATATTTATAATGAAGTAATATTTCAATATTTCCATTTTCTTAATTCCCGGAGTACCCCTTTAAGCTGAGACCGCAACGTTCAGCTGTTATTGTGGGGGAAACTATAGGTATACTATAGGTCTACAGGACATATGAGGTAATACATGGTGCTTATTAAAATGAATGGGTGATCATGTGATAGATTTTCTGAGATCAGAATACTGAAGGCAGGCCATTAATATCAGATAGGTAGGCAGATTCAACTCTTGTCACCCCTGATGATCAGCAGGCGCCACCGTGCTGTGGGAGGACTGTGGGCTCTTTGCGTTTTACATTTATCCATCTACCTGCACGCCATCTACTTAGTAGAAGCAGTCCAGAGTACTGCAGCTTCATGCTGTTCACTGGAATGGGACGGAGATGCAATATCCTGCATCACCACCACTAAGTTGGTGCCGTGCAGGTAGATGGACCAGATGCCACAGAGCAGTGTGCCTATCAAACAGCTATTTGGCAGGGGTGCCGAGAGTCAAATTGCCATCGATCAGATATTAACAGCCCTCCTTGAGGTTTGCCCATCAATACTATGAACCCGGAAAAATCCCTTTAATATCAAAACGCACATTCTCGACATAAGAATCCCAAAAATAACCATGAATGATGGAATTGATATTCAGGCAATTTCTTTTAGTCAACGTGGGTCTCCACTCTGAATCTATAGTTTGCTAGATATGATATGGGTAAGGCTACACGGCGACACTGGTTACTGCCAGGTTCGCAGAGTAGCGGCGATCCCATAGAAATAAATGGGGTTGCTGTGGCGAGACTGGCGCAGCGATCTCATTCTTTTCTATGGGATCACCGGTACTCTGCAAACCTGTCCACAACCAGTGTCGCCGTACCCTAAGACAGTTATCTTTTCTTCTTTGATTTTTAACAGGTGACTCGAGTTTCCCACATTTTCTCCATTCTTATAACGGATGCTCTAATTTGATCACATGAAGTACGGTATTATCCAGCACTGCATAGCACAGCATTCTGCAGGTCAGTGGACATGAAGGTCACTCACCTTGCAGTCTTTGCATCACATTTGCAATGTCCCTGGTGTTCCTGTTGACTAGCCGAGAGGTGGCCATGTTGACTCCTCAGGGTATCCGTAGGGCAGGGATGTTCACTCCAGGTTTCGCTCTCAGGATGTTACACAGCGTCACGCCTCCTGAAGCATCCTCTACCATCTATTCCCACTTGGCAGCTGATGCTTGAGTCACTGCCGCCTGGCACCCAAACAAAAGCAGACCGGTCACGACTGTGGAGCCGCTTTGAATTTCTTCTTATGGGTCCTGTCCTTCTCACTGAAAGCTTAAGCTTCCTGAAAAGACAGAGCGGTAGGATTTAGAAGGGACTTGCATGGTTTCTTGCAATGCTAAAACCTGTAATCTCATTAGCAATTCTGACAAAGATTGGCAGCTCAGGATATGCTGTATCATCCGTGCCAAGCAGACAATTAGCGATGAAAGCACATTTACTGTAGCCGTGGTTTACTGAGTGAAATATCCGTACACAAATACAGTCAGCCGTGAACTATGCATCACTACCTCTATCTCAAAGACATAACTGCCGGGGAGGAGGTGCCGTCAATGTAAAGACAAGACCTGAACTAAGAACAAATGTTCAGATTAATACTCGCCACGCCTCAGGTCTTATACAATGATTAAATAAGAAGTGGGCGGCCCCACAGTTTATCACATAGCCCGCAGTGATTATTACATATGGAATACACCACAAAAGTATTTCACATTTTCTAAACCAGCGCCTGGATCTGAATACTTTTGTGATTGCATGAAGTTAAACTACTAATCTGAAATATGCCTAAACTAAACTATTTGCGACTTTTCCCTGCTCACGCCAGGTCTAAAATTGTGGGCAGAGAAGGGACGTCTCATTCACCATATTCTACGTCTGTTTTAGGCGTAGAAAATGGTCTAAATGTAAGGGGCTTTATTAAAAATGCCAGTCTTAATAAATGTACCCCTTATCGCCACTGAGTTATTCAATAAAATGTATCTGTATAGCGCCACCTGCTGTTTTTTCTATTCTTCATTTCTCTTTTCATCTAGCTGAAGTGGTCGCACACGCTCAGTTCAACTGCTGCCAGCCATATCTACTGTTAGAAGCTTGATCCATTTTTCTATCACATTATACACTGCTTGTTTCCAGGGGTTACGACCACCCAGTGTATGCCCACTATAGGAAAAAGTACCAGCCTCCTCATGTCAGTGCTGCAGCAGTGGCCATAACCCCTGGGAACGAGCAGTGTATAATGGGATGGAAAGCTGAATCAAGGCAGCAATAGAGGCAATAAGGACAATCACAATACATCAGTAAGTGCCTTGTATTAATTTTGCCTACATGATAAATGTCATTTACTGAAGGAAGACAACCCCTTTAATCATTGGATAACCCATTTAAAGGGGCTATAAAGAATTCTCCGTCCATACTACCTATGAGGGGATATGGATATACAAAGGGCAGTTCTCAGCTCAGAATCCGTCAGAGAGTTGGTTTCTGCTTTGGGGGACACACACTGCCCGTACATTGCACTGCCAGGGGTTACAGCCCTGGCTATCAGCCGAGTACAATTCTCATTTCTATTCCTGAGACAACCTCTTCAAAATGTAATAGAAGGGAAACTCTGCATACTGTATAATACAGTGAAGGACTCCGCTGGTTATGGTTACGGGGATATAAATGATTTCCTTCTATTAGTGATGAATATTTATCTTTATGGACAGATCTAAAATTAAAACAGGAACGAGCAGAAGCCACGGATGTGAAGCAAAAAATAATAAATCAGTGAAGAGGCAACATCAAGCGGGGAAGCTTCTTGGTATACTTCCTTCCAGCACTAACATCATTATTCTGAAAGCAAAACATGAGACACAAATAGAAACAGAATACAAGTAAAATGCCGAGTCCATATCGCCAGGGAAGCTGAAGGACAATCGAGCAGGTAATCAAAAGCTCCTAATACACCAAAATGGGGGGCTGATCGATGAAAACCGTCTAAGGCCTCAGGAGTATGGCCACCGTCTGCAGACCCACTCACTTGAATGAGGTCCGCAATCCGCATTCGACGGTCCAGCACCGCAAAAAAGTAGCACATGCACTCCTTTTTTGTGTTACTGAGGCATGGACAGAAACCTAATGGAAGCACTCTGTAATGCTTCCATGGGCTTACAATCCGTGCCTCCATTCTGCAACACGTCGTATCTCCCGGATTGTGGAGCCATTGTGGTGTGCACACGGCTGGTACCCGTATATTGCAGACACGCTGTTTGCACAGGCAGGCAATGGCTGTGTTCATGAGGCCTAAAAGAGAAACCACTGCAAACAATCACAACATACAGCATAGACAACAGCATACACAAAACCTATAAAAGTTGTGGCAGAATTGCATTTTTTTTCTCCAGTTCCATCCCATTTCACATGGTGCCATTATAAAGTACAACTTGTCCCACAAAAAATAAGCCCTCATACAGCTATATGAACGAAAAAAATAAAAATAAAAATGTTATGGCTCCGTGAGAGCAGGGAGTAGAAAACTAAAATGCAAAAATGGAAAATCACAAGTCGGGAAGAGGTTAATGCCTCATTTTTACTGGTATTATCTATACTCGTTATAAGGGAAGCGTTGGTTCCTGTGTCACAGTTACAAGTGCAATGTGACCATCTAACATCACTAAAGCTGTTACTTCTAGCTTGTCATGTGAAACTCATCTGAATGAATCCTTAGCAAAAATGGACCAAATAATAGAAAGACGTAAGGAAACGGTAACTACTGGACCCAAACCCAGCGTCTGACACTGTGTGCAGTCCCACACACCGCGATTGAGGGAGCCGTTGTTCACTGTGAAAGACTGTTGGAGGCAATGTACACTACAAAGCACCCTCTTTGCCCGGAATAAAAATAAACAATTGAAACAATAAAAAAATAAAAATCATAGACATCGTCGTGTCCGAAAAGGCCTGTACTATTAAAATATAAAAAAACTGATCACACATCAAACTCCCCAAAAAATTGAACAAAAAGTGATCAAAAAGTCATACACACTCCAAAATGGTATCAATTATAAACTACAGATCGTCCAACAAAATATGAGACCCCCACCCAGCAGTAGATAACGATATAAAAGTTATGGAGGTCAGAATATGGCAATGAAAACTATATAAATGTGGTCTCACTGTAACTGTACTGATTTTACCACATGGGGAGCGTCATAAAAACAACACACAAAATACTGTGGCAGAATTGCATTTTTTCCAAATCCACAACATTTGGAATTTTTTACAGCTTCCCACTACACTGTACGTAATAGTAAATGGTGCCATTACAAAGTATAACTTACCCCACAAAAAATGTCAGTTTTTTGAACTGAAAAATAAAAAAGTTATGGGAAGCCAAAAAAAAGGAAAGCAGAAAATCGCAAGGTCCTAAAGGGGTATAAAAAAAATCCTGTAAATGGCTAAAATTACAAATGAATGGATACTCATCCGTCTTCCTGCTCTCCAGTCCTCACTGATATTTGTTTTCATGGCTGCAGCGGCAACATTCGGTGCACACCGGTCACCATTGCAGCCAATCACTGGCCTCAGTAGCAAAGTCCCATGCATGGCTTCGGCCAGCAATTGGCTGCAGTGGTCACTCGTGCATGGAACATCATCGCTACAGCCAAGAAGTTGATGTGGATGTGCAGCAGTGGGAAGACCAGGGAACAGAGCTCAAAACAGGGGAGTACCCTTTCATCTCTCATTTTAGGCCATGTACAGGGGTTGCCCAAGTTTTTATATAACTCAGACAACCTCTTCAAAGGGAACCTGTCAGGTTGAACAAGGTGTTTGAGCTGCAGGCAGCAGGTTATAAAGCAGAAGGAGCTGATATACAGTTTTATGGGAAAATATTCAGTATAACTTGACATTTATACATTTAGATTCCTGCTTATTCTAAGTCTATGTATACAGAGATAGCTGTCAGTCACTGATAGGACCGCCTCCTGCACGTCACAGCCCAGAATGAGCAGGAATGTAAATGTATAAAATACAAGTTATACTGAATCTTCTCCCAGAAAACGACATAACAATCTGCTCAGCTCCTCCTGCTCTATAACATGCTGCTGATAGATTACATTGCCTTTAAGGGAAGCACTGATTTAGAGCTGGATGGGGAAGATCTATCAAAGTATTTATGCCAATTGTCTGGTGCAAATACACTGAGAACTATGGAAGAAGTTGGATAAAGTTGGGGCAATTTTTTTTTATTAAAATTAGTTTCACTTAATGAAAAAAAATTAAATTTGTGCAAAATGTGTACTGTCTGCTTTGTGTTCTGTGTTGCCTGGTGGTGACTGATGCACACATAAGGAGAAACTATGGGGCTCCTATGAGATCTGTGTGCGCCCCTGGATAGACGGACACAAGCACAGCCACCTCTCCATTGATTTTGATGGTAAATGCAGTAGTATAACCACTTACTTGGAAGGCATTCATGGCATACACAGCAGACATGCCATAAATGTCTATGACGGGATTACTCTACTAATTTGATCAGCTAATTATTAGAGCAGTGATTTTACTATTTTTACCACACGGGAGCCGCTGATATTCTCCACTTCACAACCAGAAAAGGTCAGAGTAAGAGCAGAAAAATCATTAAAGGAAACATCCAGGTAAACTGATAGATTTTCTGCCTGGCTTCCATAGTTTATATCAGACAATATCTCATTTCAAACAGTTAAGGCTGAGTTCACACCAGAGCCAGAAACTTCCATTGTTCTGCTCCATTAGAGAAGAACCATGAACATAACAGAAGTGCCGTATTCAGCACAAAACTGAACCAAACGTTGCTAAGCAGACCCGACTGACTATAATGGGGGCCATTCGGCTTCTATTCAGGACACTACTTTCGGTCTTTTTGATACAATATAAAATAGAAGCCCTGAACAGAGCCTCCAACACAGATGTGGCATGTCCATCCAGGCATCTATCCCCTAGTTCAGGGATCAGCAACCTCCAGAACTCCGGCTGTTCCAAAACTACAACTCCCAGAATGCTACATTCACTTCTAAGGCAGTTATAACAGCTGAGCTACTGTGCATGCTGGGAGTTGTAGTTTCACAACAGCTGGAGTGTCAAAGGTTGCTGAACCCTGCCGTAGTTCTTCCTAGTTCAATTTAAGTAGAAACACAGAAGGTAGGCTAGCACCAAAAGGTGAGGCATACAGATATACGGTATATAATAAAAAACACTGCACACTTCACTATATGATGCAGTTAGGGGTATGAGTTATTTCAAACTGCAGAGGAACAAGTGAACCCACAGGAATTGAGGATACGCTGTAATAAGGTAGGTGTGACTGTAGTCTGACGTCACGTTCCCCACATGCACAGTGGTATTTAGTCCCCTGTATCACACAGCCACCAGCGCCATTCCGCTATTCGCAATTGACAGAGACAATCCATTGCTGCACAGAATTACAATGGAAGGAGATTTTGGATCTGCTAATGGTTAATATTCTCCTTGGTTATCGTGTACTGACATACTAATATCAGCTGATCACCTTAGGTCTGGCTTCAGAAGCTGTCTCTGTGGGAAGTCACGTCTGGCCACACATCTTCCCTAGAGATGCCACTACAGGGCAAATTAAGAATTACATGGCCGCCATCGAAATGAATGTATGACCACATAATACATGGGCAGGCTGGCTCAGTCAGTACTAAAGACCTTGGCTGAGAACTATGGGTACGGCCACATGGTCAGGTTTCTCCATGTAGTTTTGGAATCCAAAACCAGAAGTCATTTTAAAAAACAGATTTTGTATCTGTCCTTTCTACTTTCTCTCCATTTATGATCCACTTCTGATCATGGCTTCCAAAATTGCATGCAGAAACTTGACCATGTGACTGTACCCTATGGTGGCTCTCTAGCTGGCTTTCCCTTATAATGTCTACTTTGCATGATAGGACATTTCAAAAGGGGTAACCTTCCTTAGACAATCCATCCAATTAAACAGAACCAAAAAAATCCTATGGTGTGAAATGGTCTAGCTGTAGGGTGGCCTCCTAGAAAACTTCTAGCAGCATTGCACAGAACGACTTCCTGGTTATTATGGTAAGCCGCATGGCAGAAATAATATTAATAATGCCGATCGATGCTCTGTGTCTGCTTTGTTTGCCTGAGTTTATTTTACTAGTGAAGATAAGTCTTTGGAGTCTGGAAGAGCACAAGCGTATGCAGAACAAAGTGCAGAATGTGTTTGTAGGCCATCTAATTACTAATCTTCCATTGGGGATATAAGTCGTGCCATCTTATTAAAATATAATATTGTCATTATACTAGGAATCAAAGGCCCCTTGGTATCAGAAAAAACAGAAGTGAAGGAATTCTTACTTCAGTCTTCTATTTCCTGTCTCAATAGGAAGACTGAGACGTTTCACAAGTGGCTTCTGACCGTTTCAGGAACTGCTGTAAGGGTTGCTAATTTCAGCTCAGTTTTATCACTTGTGGTGGACAGAACCTGCCAGGATTGCTGTGACTTGGTTCTGTGTGATAATATGTGATAGCTTTTACAAAATACAGTCATGGCATCTGGCGGTTTCTCTTAAAAATATCCTTTTTAAGAGACACTGGTCATCAGTTTTATGGTGCCCTATCTGAGGGCAACATCAACTGGTGACAGATACCTGAGTAAAATTCTGAGTCACACCAATTTTATTGTCCCCTGGTTTGTTAAATTCTATATGGAGCAACTCTTGCTCTCTACCTGGGCTAAATATCATCATTTTCCCTAATGAAATTGTTGGTGTGGGGGGCTTTGTTGAGAGCAAGGAGTTCGGCCTGCACTGGAGCTGCCAAGTACATATTAAAGCAAAACAAATGGGTTAAAAGGGTATCTGTCAGCAGTTTTGACCATACTAAACTGCTGACCGCGCGAGAGCAGTGTAAAACATACCTTTTAAGAGCTTTTGTTAAGAGGACTAGTGTTTATTCTGGAAGATTCTGCTCCAGTAAGTGCACTGGAGGTGGAGCTTCACTGTGAAGAGCTGCTTCACAACCACTCCCCTCCGCCCTGAGAAGAAGCTGTATCACTTGACCAGGAGACCACAACTCTCACTCAGAGCAGGGAGGGGGGAGCTGTGAAATAGTTAGATGAAGACAGAACTTAAAGTGCGGATTTGTAGCTATGAAACTGGCTGACCTGTTACATGTGCGCTTGGCAGCTGAAGACATCTGTGTTGGTCCCATGTACATATGTGCCTGCATTACTGAGAAAAATGAAGGTTTAATATATGCAAATGAGCTCTAGGTGCAACAAGGGCGTTCTCGTTACACCTAGAGGATCTGCTCTGCACTTTGGTTGACCGGACCAGGCAGTGAAAATGTCATCATTCCTGGCCCGTCAATCAAAGTGTACAGGGTGTGACAGCTGCAGAGAGAGTAGAGCCTCTAGGTGCAACGGCAACGCCCACGCTGCTTCTAAAGGCTCATTTGCATATATTAAAACATCATTTTTCTCAGCCAGTTTCATAGGTACAAATGTGCTGACAGCAGCAGAAAATATGAAAGTGATGTGTCTCCACATTTATGCTGCCCTATCTAAGGGCATCATGCAGTAGAGACAGACACAACAATTGCAGTGGACGGTCTGTAATTTTAATCAGTGCAGCACCAAGCCAACACTGTGAGGCAGAATCTGATGAGACGGACTCCGGTCTCAGACTTGCAGGCAGAAAAGCTCAGAACTTACAGCAGAGAAGTGGATGAAATATTACCAAATCTCATCAAACATCCATTTGAATGGAAATAAACCCGTGGTGCAGATTTTAAATGGTTATATATTGGGGCATCTACCCCACATGGAAGTATGGCAGACTTTAGATGGCTGCTTCACACTTCCAGGACATCTAATTTTGGTGGGCTTCACATAAATGTCAAACTTCTTGAGCATCTCAACTCTATGGTGCAGAGCTTTTCATTTCTTCTTTTTTATTGGATACACAAGAACGTAGACTGTACCATGCTGGTCACTCAAAACAATCTTTCTGATGCCATCAGAAACACCTCTTTGAAATGGATGTGGCCATGTACATACCTCTAAAGCAGGGGCGTAGCTAAAGGCTCATGGGCCCCTGGTGCAAGAGTTCAGCTTGGGCCCCCTTCCCTTAGTGCTCTGTGTGTCTTCTTATGAGACACAAGGGTCTTTGGGCCCCTCTCAGGCTCCTGGGCCTGGTAGCGACTGCTACCTCTGCACCCCCTATAGCTACGGCCCTGCTCTAAAGGCAAACTCCAGTGTGACCAGTCTTGACTTTCTTCTTTATTTTAAGGGCATTATTCCACAAATAAATCACCTACCCACAGGATACATGATAAAGATATGATTACCGGAGGCCAGTTTACTGGGGAACAACACTGATCACTAGAAAGAGTTCAGGCCTCTGCACCTTCACACTTCATAACTACAGTGAGAAGGAGTTTGAATCAGCAGTGGTCAAACATATGGCCTGCTGATCCATACAATGTCTATGGGGCCCTCAGAAGCATCAGAAAGCTGGGGTTGACCTATACCAGTCAATCCTGTAGTAAGTGAATAGAGTTGCTGACTGCTACTCCATTCAAACCTCCTCACTGTAGAGGGACTGAAAATTTAGGAGCCAAATAAAAATTTGTGTTGCCAAATTTAAATACATATAATTATAATTAAAAAAAGACTTGGCGGAGCAGTTGGGAAAGTCTGGCCCATAATACAACAGTCCTATCCTATTTTTTGAGGGACAAGGTGACTAAAAAATGGCGAATTGTGCGGATTTTATTTTATTTTTTTCTGTTACGTGTTCACCACATATTTTTTTATATTTAATAGTTTGGACTTTTCGGACGTGGCGATATGTAAAATGTTTATTTATTGTTAATCTATTTTATATGTAAAATTGGGAAAAGGGGGTGATTAAGGGGCGGGCCGTTCAGCACGGCCTTAGTATTGCGGATCCCGCAATACCACGGATGCCGCCTGGCGTGTGTTCCACAATTTGCAGAACACACGGCCGGGCGCCCCGTTCAAAATGTCTATTCTTGTCCGCTGTTGTGGACAAGAATAGGACATGTTCTGTAATTTCTTGTGGAGCCGCAGCAAGTTTGCACGCCGCCCATTGAAGTGAATACGGCCACATCTATTTCCGCAAAATTCGTGTGAATGGGCCCCTTAAACTTAATATATTGTTGTTATTTTTTTTTTTACTTTTTATTTTATAACTAATAGCCCTCTTAGGGGCTAGAACTCTGTACTATTCACCTTAATGGATCTATCAGGATGAATAGGACTTTACACTCTCCCTGCTGCCCTTGTGCACAGGGCAGCAAGGGAGCCTCACCATGGCAGCCAGGGCCTTCAGTAGCGTCCTGGTTGCCATGGTAACAGATCGGAGCCCTGCAATTACACTGCTGGGGCTCCAATCGGAATCTACCACTGCCATCAATGAAGGGGGGGTCATCTGTGGCCACTGCGCCACCCAAATGAACTAATACTGGGGGGGGGGCCTGGGGGGAAAGGGCGCACTGCGGCACCAATGAGACTAGTAACTGGGGGGGAGGGGGGGCTGGGGGAAAGTGCGCACTGTGCTACCAATGAAATAAAGCACATTAAATCAATAACATACCCAGCCTCAATAGCAGGGCGCACGATCCGTGGCAATTAACCCCTCAGGTTAGAACTCTATTAGGGTGAATAGGACTTTACACTTTCCCTGCTGCTCTATGCTTTGTGCACACGGCAGCAGGGAGCTTAACATGGCAGCCAGGACTTCAGTAGCGTCCTGGTTGCCATGGTAACCGTTCAGAGCCTCGAGATTACACTGCTGGGGCTCCGATTGGAACTGTCACTGCACCACCAATGAAGAGGCGGGGGAGGAGGGGACCCTCTGGCCACTGCCACCCAATGTTTACTATACTGGGGGGTCGGGGTGGGCAGCGGGGCGCACTGCGCCACCAATGCACATAACTATGTTTAATAAAATTACAGGAGGTGGGTGCCGGCGCAGAATCACATAACCGGCATCTGGCCTGTATGATAGGAGCTGCAATCAGCGGTAGTTAACCCCTCAGGTGCTGCACATGAGGGGTTAACTGCGGTATATGGCAGCTCCATGTCTTACAGGTCAGGTTCGGCTATGTGATTCTGCGCCGGTACCCGCCTTCTGTACTTTTATTAAACATAGTTATCATCATTGGTGGCGCAGTGCGCCCTCCCCCTCTCCTCTCCTCCCCAGCAGCACAAGGGGGAGGACAGACTGCTTCCTTCTCCCCTGTGCTGCTAAGGGAACATGGAGCGTGCTGGCAGTAGCGCAGCCTAGTATCGGTAAATGCCGGGTCTAGGCGCAAATGGCGACAAGACTAAAAAGTCTTGTCGCCATTTTGTAAATTCCAAAGTCGGCATTGGCGACCGTTTTAGTCGCTATCTGGAGCACTGTGTTGGATTAATTTTTCGGCATCACATTATACATTGCTCGTTTCCAGCAGCAGTGGTCGTTGCTTGCACACTATAGGAAAAGTGCTGGCCTCTCTGGTGGCCGGGACCGTGGGAGCGCATATAGGCTGGTACTTTTTCCTATAGTGTGCAAGTACAATCCACCGCTGATGGATTGCAGGGTGGTTGTAAACCATGGAAACGAGCAGTGTATAATGTGATGGAAAAATGAATCCAACCAGCAAATGAGGCAATATGGACAATCGAAATACATTAGTAAATGCCTGGTATTAACTTTCTCTACATGATAAATTCTACTTTGCTGAAGTGAGCACAACCCCTTTAAAGCCTTTTTAAGGGCTCTTTCACCACCACCGTTAGGGATTCCCGTTCAGGCTTTCCGTTATAACATCGTTATAACGGAAAGAAACGGAGTCCCTAGGACGGACATCAAAACGGACACCTTTAAGAGGCATTCCGTTTTGATCCGTCATGATAGAAGCCTATGGGAAAACATAACGGATCCGTCTGGTTTCCGTTATGCTGGACGGAAACCAAAGTTCTGTCGGAACAGAATCCCTAACGGTAATGTGAAAGAGCCCTAAGACTAGGACATTTTATGCAACGACATTTTTATTTTCCTCCTCACAGTAACTTTTATGCTTTGTTGACATGGCCATACGAGGGCTTCATTTTGGCAGGGCGAGTTGTACTTTGTTCCTTATAATATCTTCGGCTAATGTTGTTTGGGTTTCATTTTTACGGAGATTCCTAAAGGGTTTACTTGGCAATCTTAGGGTACATCTACAGAGCGCAGCCGCATTGCAGTCTCATTAGTTTAAAGGAGCCAGCTGAGGTTTGTATGGCCATGGTACTCGACCACAGTGCCGGCCATATCCGACCACCGTGTAGGTATACCCTTATTGTAGAACTCAGTACAATGTGGGCTGTACCAAACCTACTGCATATAGTTTTTATTATGTTTTACTCTTTTTTCTAAAATGAAAACTTTTCACCGAGCCCCCTCTCTCTAACTACTCAGGTGGCCGTGGTCACGATTGACTGTGGCATCTGAGGGGTTAACAGCTGGGATCAGAGTTCTCTTCAATCCTGGCCACAGCAGACAGGCGTCAGCTGCATCACACAGCCGGCACACGCCCTGTATGGGTTAATATAGCTTCTTTGTACAAGTGCAAATAATGGAATTGGATGCCTTTATTAACGTGATTGCAACTGTCGTGACTCTGCTGGAAATAAGGATGAATAATACAAAGCAACCTCCGAAAGATGAAGCCTGGAGTAGGACTTATTAATGTCAATCACACAAAATCAAAGGTCTTTTTTGCATTATGAAAAAGCAGAGGCTGTGAAGCTATCATTCTGACATTTCACAAAATAAAGTATAACAAGCAGATAGTGTACACGGGAGCTTAATAACTGCTCATCCGCTTCAGACACAGGAGGTAATGTACCGGCACACGCGCTGCTCTCAGGCTTAGTTATGCTATTTATTATATTACATTGTACAAGTTAGGATTTAATTACACTTAGAAATAAAGAGGTTTTCCCATAAACCATATTTATTGGAAAGGTGATAAATGTTTGATTGCTGGGCATCCAACCATTGGGACCCTCACAGATCACTAGAACGGGGGTCCCATGTGTGGAAGGAGCACATGTCTGACCACCGCTATATTCCCACAAGGGACTAGGAGATCACCACATGTAGTTTATGGGGAAACTCCTCTAAGGCTCCATTCACACGTCCTGTTTTTCTTTCCTGATTCGATCCTAATTTTTTCAGGACCCATTGAAATGAATGGATCCAGATCAGGATCGAATCAGGAAAGAAAAACAGGACGTGTGAATGGACCCTAAGGGTTATTTTCAGGTTTCACATGGATATCCTATCAGTACAGGCTAGCAATGTCTAATCTGTGGGATCCCCGTACTACCACGGTCAGTGCCGCCCTTTTCTGTCGTATCTATCCATGAGCTGAGCTGTAATACAGAGAGAGAGCTGCATGTGATGCTCAGCGATGTCACTGTGTCAGTCACACAACCGTTTCCGTTTTGCGCTCCGCGAATCACTGATCCGCAAACTATGCATGTGTCCGTGTGCATCCTGCACTTCTTTTTGAGGGCCCCATGAAACAATGCCCGATTTATGTCAGCAAAACAGACAAGAACTGGATAGTGTGCTATCTGTTTGCGGGGGCGCGCATGGAATGTACATGCCAACAGCATATGGTGTGTCGTCCATATTTGTGTGAATGGAGCCTTACTATAAACTGTTCATATTGCCATGAGTACCACATGTTGTAGCCATGTTCCTCACAAAATGCATTAGGTTCACACAGACTTTTTTGGAGGAGATTTTGAGGCAGATTGTTTCTGCAAGTTTTTCAGCCTAAATCAGAAGTGGATTTGAAAAAGAATTGGAAATATAAAGGAAGGACCTATACTTCCTCCTGCTGGATCATTTCTGGCTTTGGCTGAAAAACCTGCAGAAAAATCTGCCTCAAAACCTCCTCCACATGAGGAGCCTATGACTGCATATGACTGTAGCACAGAGACATATGGGGGTTACTATGTCTCCTTATGGAGAAAGCTTAAATGGCGAAAGGAGTCTTACAGGAAAGGCAACGTTCCTCTGGAATTCTGGGAAGAGGGTATGGAAATGAGCTCTGCCTCTAATACCAGCAGGTGTAAGGTAGCCATCCTAGAGTAATGTCTCGGACATTAAATAAGCCAGCATCCCATCTGCAGACAGTTGTTTCAGAGTGATTGTTCAGAGAGCACTCTGTCTGCAGATGAAGGTGCTGGCTTATTTATTATCCAAGCATGTCTCAAGGCCTGTAATAAATATTATAAAGTTCATGTGTTTTAGTGCTTGTTTGGCGTGTCTTGTGCCTTTTTACACTTTATTTGCCATTTTCAAATCTATGGACGGCAGTCACACTCATTGGTGGGAAACCATTGTTATAGCGTCCCGTAGAGTAATACTACATGGATCCTCATACCAATGACTCAATAAGACAGTTCAGAAAGTAAATTAAGTGGTTACCCAAATTTTCCATAAAACAATGGAGCACACGTATGACTGAAATAAACCCTTTATATACTTTGAACCCTATAGCTTCTTCTCTCCCCATCTGTCCTTCTACTTCTTTCTAATCTACTCAAAGGTGGAGCGCCTTGGGAAAGTATTTCCTGTTTTGTTGCATTACAACCTGGAGTTGAAATGGATTACAATTTAGATTTGTTGTATTGGACCTGACAAAAATAGCCCAAATTGTTACAGTGGAATGAAAAAAAGAACCTTGTTCAAAACGTAAATCTGTGTAAATAAGCTCTGGTCCAACCTATTAACTTATAAATCACATATTTAGTTAAATACGCCCCTCTGGGTGTATCAAAGTGTCACATGATCGGTCACATGATATGAGTATAAGTACTACAACTGTTCTGAAAGGCCCCTGAGTCTGGCAAACACTACGAATCAAGCAACATGAAGACCAAGGAGCTCTCCAAACAGGTCAGAGACAACACGGTGGAGAAGTATAGATCAGGGTTGGGTTATACGAAATATCTCAAACTTTGAACATCCCACAGAGCCACCATTAAATCCATTATTACAAAATGAATAGAATATGGCAAACTACAAACTTGGCAACAGAGGGCCTTCACACCAAAATGTACAGACCTAGCAGGTCGGCACAGCCAGGACAGGAGGCGCCTACCCAAAGGTGTCACCTCTCTACCTATTGGGGGGGGGGGTCATTTATTTTCAGTAAAAAAATAAAATAATAATAACTTTGGTATTTGTAACTAATGGGCGCTTTCCATGAAACTGGGAAGAGGGTCACCTTCCAGGCAGGACAATAGTCTGAAACATACTGCCTAAAGCTTCACTGGAATGGGTTATAGGTAAACATTGTAAAGGGTTTGTGCAGTGGTATAATACTGATGACCCCCCTCAGGATTGGTCATCCATATCAGATTTTTGGGTGGTCCCCTCTTGTAAACGGTTGCAGCCCCCACTCATGTGGGTGCTGTATCCTCTTTAAAATAATGTTATCTGCACCACGTCTCCCTTGTAGCAGTGGAGTAGAGTAACTACAACTGCTCGTCCCATTCAAGGTGACTCTACAACATATTGACTTTAAAGGGGGAAAAATTACGCATACGCTTTATTGTTTCTGTCAAAGTAAGGCGACTTTCACATCTGCGTTTTTTAATTCAGGTTTTGAGATCTGGCAGAGGATATCAAAACCTGAATTAAACTGATCCACTGCATTAATACAATCCGGATGCATCTTGTTTCAGCCGGACTCCGGTTTATTAAATCAAAATGCAACAAACTCATGTAAGTTAATGAAAATCATTGTAAATCAATGGGCGTCGGATCCGTTTTTTTTCGGTGAACACTATAGGGAGAGAGGTATAAGAGGAAATAACCACAACTCCCAACATTTCCAGACAGTCATCATGGGGCAGCAGTGGCCTTTACATATAGATTGATACATAAGGAAAGAAAGTACAACTCCCAGCATGTGCAGACTGTTATTATGGGGCATCAGTGGCCTTTACATATAGAGGGATACATAAGGAAAGAACTACAACTCCCAGCATGTGCAGACTGTTATTATGGGGCATCAGTGGCCTTTACATATAGAGGGATACATAAGGAAAGAACTACAACTCCCAGCATGTGCAGACTGTTATTATGGGGCATCAGTGGCCTTTACATATAGAGGGATACATAAGGAAAGAACTACAACTCCCAGCATGTGCAGACTGTTATTACGGGGCATCAGTGGACATTACATAGTTCCCAGCATAAGTAGACTATTATTATGAATAATCAATGGCTATTACATGGAGAGGGATATAAGAGGAGAGAACTACAACTCCCAGCATGTCCATACTGCTATTATTGGGCATCTGTGACCATTATATAGAGAAGGATATAAGAGGAGAGAACTACAACTCCCAGCATGTCCATACTGCTATTATTGGGTATCTGTGACCATTATATAGAGAAGGATATAAGAGGAGAGAACTACAACTCCCAGCACTTCTAGGATGTTATTATGGGACATCACAGGACATAACAGGGAGTGTGTATAAGAAAAGAACTACAACATCTAGAGGAAAAACACTAACCCCTCACACGCACACACAGAACAGGAGCTCCGCCCACAGTGTGACATCACATAGGTCCTTACAGGGCCTTCACCACTTCCCTGCACTGCTGAGCTCTGTCTCAATACATAAATGGGGTGAAATGAAATTGGCTAGAGCAGAATAAGTACTGCATGGAGGAAGATGATAGATCTCAAGGAAGTGGGAGGGAATGTGGGTGTGGGGACCAAAGGCAGGGACTCCTAATGCAGTGCCAGCATTTTAAGCCCCACCCCTCTCCTGAACTTCCTGTTCAGTGTGTGTGACGTCAGGCATGCTCACCTATCCATTCTCTACCTGAAGATGGAGCACAGTGGAGAAAACAAAAAGTTCTTTATCTGAAAGTTCTCTAATAAACTGCTTATGACAGCCGATGGGGAGCACCTTGTAGATATAGCTGTGTGTGCACTATGGATTAAATGCATTCGTGTTATGTTTTTTTCATGGTTTAGTTCCCCTTTAAATATTCACTCCTTAAAGGGGTTTTCTACCTTTTTCTTACTGATTATCTATTCTTTCGATAGGTCAACAGCATCTAATCAGTGAGGGTCTCACACCCAGGATACCTGCCGATCATCTGTTTGAGAAGGAAGCAGAGGTGTAACGAGGCTGAGCTGCACCCAGGCCACATGACACAGTCGTGACGTCACTGACTTGCGTATGCAGTAAGAAGTCTGCGGGGCTACTGCAATCGCCACTGTCTTCTCAAACGGCTGATCGGTGGGGGTCCGACACCCAGGTGCTGATCAGATGCTGATGACCTATCCAAAGGACAGATCATCAGTAAGAAAAAAGCGGAGAACCTTTAATTTATTTCTATGGGGCCGAAAATAACCGAGCACTGGCTGAGCTATTTCCGTCGGCCCCATAGAAATGAATGGGAGCGGTGGCCGTGCAAGCACAGTGTGCTCCCATTCACTTGTATGGGGAGAGTGCTCGGCTCCAGCCACTCCTCTCCCCGCTCCATTTTCGGCGGAGGTGTGGGTCCCAGAGGTGGGACACACACCTATCAGACAATGGAGGCATATCCATTGTCTGAGATAGGAAATACCCCTTTAATGAAAAGGTATGGTACAAATAAGGGCTCGTTCACATCTGTGCTAAGCTTTCCATTCATTCCGATCCATCAAAAGAATAGAAATATTGGGGGGAAAAAAGTGTCCGTTTTATGCCCCATTTACTTTAGAGCATCCATTATGCTCAATGTCTGCAGGACTTTTTCTTTCTGCTGAAAATAATGACAGAATGGAGCTTTCCGTTCTTTCTGTGCACGGATGGATGAGGAAAGGAATATGTTCCATTTGCATCTGTCATTCAATTCGTTTAACAAAGAAGGAAAACTGAGTGCAGATATGAAGGAGGCCTCAGCAGATGCTTGTGTGCCCCGTCATACACTGATGAGATAAGAGGGTCATACATGCCGCTATTAGGCTGTCCGTGTGGGGGGTGATCGTCTGTGGGCTACATGCAGCAGCACTATACGCCATGATGGGGGGCGGCCACACGCTCAGGTTTTTGCATGAAGTTTTGGAAGCCAAAACCAAGAGTGAATTCAAAGAAGGAGAAGTCGCATCTGTCCTTTAGGCTACATTCACACGTCAAAAATGGCAGACTGTTTCCAGAGCCAATTATTGTCTTTGGGGCTATTCATGTGGCTTTTTTTTTAACAGCCAGTGAATAGCGGCCATCAAAATATAGGGCATGTCCTAATTTGGGACATTTTCACGGCCTGACAGACCCCATTGAAAGCATTTAGACAGGAGTGCACCCGTTTAACGGCCATTAAAATTGGGTTAAAATAAAAAAAATATCACACTCGCTCCTCACTGGACGAAGTAGGGAATTACCTGCGCTCCCAGCGCGAGGACGCCATCATACTGGGAGTCATTTTCTGCAGCATCCAGTGAGGAGCGAGTGTCCCTTCTATATGAGCAGAATGAGGGCCAAAGGGGGCATTAATAATACTGGGGCTACTAATGGTGGGATTAATAATACTGGGGGCCACTAATGGTGGGATTAATAATACTGGGGGCCACTAATGGGGGGATTAATAATACTGGGGGCCACTAATGGTGGCATTAATAATACTGGGGGCCACTAATGGTGGCATTAATAATACTGGGGCCACTAATGGGGGATTAATAATACTGGGGCCACTAATGGTGGCATTAAATAATACTGGGGGCCACTAATGGTGGCATTAATAATACTGGGGGCCACTAATGGTGGCATTAATAATACTGGGGGCCACTAATGGTGGCATTAATAATACTGGGGGCCACTAATGGTGGCATTAATAATACTGGGGCCACTAATGGTGGCATTAATAATACTGGGGGCCACTAATGGGGGATTAATAATACTGGGGGCCACTAATGGTGGCATTAATAATAACTGGGGGCCACTAATGGGGGATCAATAATACTGGGGGCCACTAATGGTGGCATTAATAATACTGGGGCCACTAATGGTGGCATTAATAATACTGGGGGCCACTAATGGTGGGATTAATAATACTGGGGGCCACTAATGGGGGGATTAATAATACTGGGGGCCACTAATGGGGCATTAATAATACTGGGGGCCACTAATGGGGCATTAATAATACTGGGGGCCACTAATGGTGGCATTAATAATACTGGGGGCCACTAATGGTGGCATTAATAATACTGGGGGCCACTAATGGTGGCATTAATAATACTGGGGCCACTAATGGTGGCATTAATAATACTGGGGCCACTAATGGTGGCATTAATAATACTGGGGGCCACTAATGGTGGGATTAATAATACTGGGGGCCACTAATGGTGGCATTAATAATACTGGGGGCCACTAATGGTGGGATTAATAATACTGGGGGCCACTAATGGTGGCATTAATAATACTGGGGGCCACTAATGGTGGCATTAAATAATACTGGGGCCACTAATGGTGGCATTAATAATACTGGGGGCCACTAATGGTGGCATTAATAATACTGGGGGCCACTAATGGTGGTATTAATAATACTGGGGCTACTAATGGTGGCATTAATAATACTGGGGGCCACTAATGGTGGCATTAATAATACTGGGGGCCACTAATGGTGGCATTAATAATACTGGGGGCCACTAATGGTGGCATTAATAATACTGGGGGCCACTAATGGTGGCATTAATAATACTGGGGGGGCCACTAATGGTGGGATTAATAATACTGGGGGCCTCTAATGAGGGCAGTTTAAGTACTGAGGGCTACTAAGGGAGGCGTTATTAATACTGGGGCCGCTAATGGGGGTATTAATCATACTGAGGGCACTATGGGGGACATTAAGTATATGGAGGGTACTGCAGGGATTTAGATTAAAAAAAATAAGCCAATTTAATTCATCCATTTTTAATCGCATTGCAAAACATGGGTGCAAAACAGCCATTAAAACCAGACGGACAGAAAATGGTTGCAGTAATGGCCATGTGAATATAGGCTTAGGGCTCTTTCACATCACCGTTAGGGATTCCGTTCTAGCTTTCCGTTATAATATCGTTATAACGGAAAATAACGGAATCCATAGGACGGAAATCAAAACGGACACCTTTAAGAGGCATTCCGTTTTGATCCGTCATAATAGAAGCCTATGGGAAAGCATAACGGATCCGTCTGGTTTCCGTTATGCTGGACGGAAAACAAAGTCCTGTTGACAGAAATCTCTAATGGTGGTGTGAAAGAGCCCTTATATGTTCTTTCCTTTTAGGATCCACTCCTGAGTTTGGCTTCCAAAACCGCATCAGGAAATCTGACCGTGTTGATGTGCCCTAAGGCCCCTTTCACACGGGCGAGATTTCTGCGCGGGTGCAATGCGTGATGCGAACGCATTGCACCCGCACTGAATCCTGACCCATTCATTTCAATGATGCTTTTCACATGGGTGAATTTTTTCACGCATCAGTTCGCCGTTGCGTGAAAATCGCAGCATGTTCTATATTCTGTGTTTTTCACGCAGCCCTGGCCCCATTGAAGTGAATGGGGCTGCGTGAATAACGCATTGCATCCGCACGCAAGTGCGGATGCAATGCGTGATTCACTGATGGTTGCTACGAGATGATGTTTGTAAACATTCAGTTTTTTATCACGCGCGTTAAAAACGCATTAAAACGCTTCGCACCCGCGTGGAAAAAACTGAACAAACGTACGCAATCGCAGTCAAAACTGACTGCGTTTGCATGCGGATTGGTGCGGATTTTTCGGAACGCATCCTGACTGAATCCGTGACGCCCGTGTGAACGAGGCCTAAGAAAGCTCAGTTTCCATTTGTCTCAATTAGCAGTTCTCTCTTTATTGTGTCTAAAGGCTAGTTTCACACCAGCTGTAAGGCCCCTTTCACACGAGCGGGAGACTCGCATGTCTCCCGCAACGCATCTACAGGGCTGGACTCCGCACGGACAGGGATCGCATATAATGCTATGCGATCCCTGTCAGTGCGGAGTCCAGCCCTGTAGATCCGTTGCGGGAGACATGCGAGTCTCCCGCTCGTGTGAAAGGGGCCTAAAGCTGGATGCTGCATGACCCTGCCAGAGCCCACTGACTATAACAGGACTTGGAGATCCGGTCATTAGTGACTGGATT
>ONZH01025605.1:0-34913 GCA_900303285.1 Rhinella marina
ATGCTAAATTTTTAAGTTGGGGTCCTGCGTCGTCATTCACTGAATTTCACTGATCTCCTCAACGTCTCCTCAAAGAACCGAAAGACCATTGTGGAGAGAGCGGCACAGCTCGCCTTCAAAGTGACAAACCCCAACGCCAGACTGCGCAGCGAAGAGAACGAATAAATATCTCTGTGGTTATTTGTGCTAAATAAAAGTTTAATAAACACAAAAAAAAAAAATTGATCTGTTCCTGTGCCTGATCGACCCAAGTTGAATCTGTCCCATCATGAGAAAGTCCCCCCAAGGAGTCCCCACTGTAACTTGCTTCCCATACAACTACCTCACCCCCCGACACCTATGTCTCGCCATTGTCCACCACCTCCTCAGACAACACTGGTAAATCCCCACTGTCAGCACACGGAGACTGCAAAAGGTCTTGCGAATTGGGGCAGAGAATGTTCTGGGGTAGCACAACAGAGAAGGGGTGACTATGGGGTTCCAGGGAGTACGTGACCATATGCAATCTCCATCTAAAAAGTCATACTGAGGCTCACCACCATGCTTTACACTGCAATCTTATTACTGAGGCTCACCACCATGCTTTACACTGCAATCTTATTGAAAGACAGACAATCAGGGGTTCACCGCCAGGTTGTCAGGCAGCATTTTTAAGTGGGTCACCATTACCGTGTCCCTGAAAATTGCCTTGGGGTCATCGCCAGACTATTTTTATGAAAGGCCATGGGGTTCTATACACACAGTGCTGATGGAAGCCAATCAGCCTTTCTAAACACAATTGAATCTGTCCCATCATGAGAAAGTCCCCCCAAGTAGTCCCCACTGTAACTTGCTTCACTTTCAACTACCTCACCCCCCGACACCTGTGTCTCGCCATTGTCCACACCTCCTCAGACAACACTGGTACATCCCCACTGTCAGCACACTGAGACTGCAAAAGGTCTTGCGAATTGGGGCAGAGAATGTTCTGGGGTAGCATATCAGAGAAGGGTGACTATGGGGTTCCAGGGAGTACGTGACCACATGCAATCTCCATCTAAAAAGTCATACTGAGGCTCACCACCATGCTTTACACTGCAATCTTATTACTGAGGCTCACCACCATGCTTTACACTGCAATCTTATTGAAAGACAGACAATCAGGGTTTCACCGCCAGGTTGTCAGGCAGCATTTTTAAGTGGGTCACCATTACAGTGTCCCTGAAAATTGGCGGTGATGGACCTTCGTTGCACCTTGTTGGGTGCTTCCCTAACATGTGATGGGCATGTGCCTCGCCTTTCTTGGTCTGGGTGAGCACAATTTCCATGAGGGTAACCACCAGGCTGTTGCCTGAGAATTTGGGGTAATGGTGGGATTAGGCAGCCTCAGAGGCATCCATGCATGCTGCCCCTGCTGTTTCCTGTCCATTTCCGTGGTGTTTCCATCATTTTCTGATGTTTCCAGGTTTTCACCCAGCCTTCCCTAGGCAGAGCCTTGGTCCCCTGCAAAAAATGCTCGAGTCTCCCATTGACTTGGTGTTCGTTATTCGAAACGAGCACCCGAGCATCGGGAAAAGTTCGACTCGAATAACGAGCACCCGAGCATTTTAGTGCTCGCTCATCTCTAATCATTATCCATTTGTAGAAGTCATCCTCTTTTCAACTTCAGCTTTTTTAAAGTTGGGGCTATGTTTGCTTCCAGAATTTGCTGGAATTTCATTGAATCCATTCTTCCCTCTACCTGTGAAATGTTCTCATGCCATTGGCTGCAATACAACCTCAAAGCATGATTGATCCACCCACATGCTTAACAGTTATTTTTTTTTCTTTGTATGTTTCTATCTAAACCAAAGTAATAGATTTCCAGTTGATTAAAGGGGTTATCTGACACTAACAAATGCCCTCTCCCATATGAAGGGCCCCTCACACTGATTCTATTTACGTGGCTCCCAGCATCGCTCCTGGTCCTCGCACTGCTGCTTCTCCCCGAGCGCGGGTGAAAACTTCCAGTGTCAGGGGGGCAGCCAATGGCAGGCGATGACAGGGATGAGCCTCCCTTGTGTCACCCACGATGCTAGGGAGGCTCATCCCCACCACTGCCTGCCATTGGCTGCCCCCCAAGACCAGATGTTTTCATCCGCGCATGGGGAGAAGCAACTGTGGCCGTGCGGGACAAGGAGCAATGCAGGGAACGGAGAGCCAGGTAAGTTAAACCAGTGTAAGGGGCATGGCATATGGGGGAGCATTTGTTAGTATCAGATAACCACTTTAACTTCTTCTACACTGTCACTTGGCCTGTGATATCAGCTTTTTTGTCTGCTCTGGTGATATTCCACGCACCAGCCTAGGGCTGCAGGAAGGAAAAATCACTGAAGTCTGATCTGTGGGCTGTGCTTGCTGAAGAGACAAGCCATGTCAACAACTTATTTCAAATTCATGGACATCCAACATTTTTTAAGAACAAATTGGTAAACCATAATTAATTATAAAGATTATAGTAATACATGTCTATAGCTCAATATGTATATGGTAACACCTCATCATCAGCATTTAGTGTGAGCGGTAAAATGATAATAATTACCAACAAAATAATCAGTACCACCAGCCTGATAAAAAAAAAATCACGTACATGTCTATTTCTTTTCACGGACACAGGAAAAAAAGTCTCCTATTTTTACGGACTGTCCAAAAATTTCTGGGCAGTTGGCAACTCTATGAAAAGGTCATAATTGCTGATATCTACAGGCTTAGCTGTCTCCTCATGCTGGATCCATCCATTTAGAAGGCATCATCATAGAGACTTGATTGCCAGCTGCATGCAGGGTTTGTCAGCACGAAACCACACCCTCTGCACATTAGTAGAGACAGAATGGCTAACATTAACTTTTATCACCCAATAAGCAGTGGAATTCCAGGCAAAGTGAAAGCTATCAGGGTGGGGGGATGGTTTACTGGACTGGAACAGGTGAAATAATTTGCGTGTATCAAATGGAAGAAGCAGCAACATGTAAATGGCTAGGAGAGCAACCAGAAGAAAGAAAGTCTGTGTGAGGTCAGTGACTACTGGGAAGAGCTGCAGCATTAGAAGAGCCATCTGTGTCAGCTAAGAGAACCGACAGAGTAGAAGGAGGGGAAACGCAGTCTTAGCTGACACCCACAAATATTCATGAGAACACCACAGAATGTTGTTTCATGCTCCCACAGCTCTACAACTGCATGTAAACAAAGGGACCAGAACAGTGCTAGGCATGTGTGTAAATAGCATTTTTCTTTTGCTTGACCTCACTTATCTAATGTATATATTCCTGATGCAGAAGAGGTTTTCTTCTGATGACTCTTCCATGAAGGCCATATTTGTGCAGGTGTCACTGAACAGTAAAACAATCTAAATCAACTCCAGAATCTGCTAAATCTTCTTCAAGGTTTTTTTGCAGGTGGGGGCAGATGGGCTCTGATTAGCTTTTTTACGATCACTGTGAACAAGTCTTAACCCTAAGAGGCAATTTAGGGTCTGAGACCTTGGTCAAAGTTATCTGAGTGCACACATCTCGCATTATTTTGCATGTTACTCCTTTACTTTTTTTCACTCTGTGCGCCTTTTCAAGATCATTTCATCTTCAACTTGCTTAACTGTTCACGGTAACGATAATTTATGAATGTCACTGTATGCACCCTACAGGTTCAGAGAATGGCATGCAGGAGGCAGGGGGGCCAAAAGACACCTTCAGCATGGAACAAGAAGAACCACACACACTTCAGTGGCTGAGCCAGCCTGAATGGAGCAGAGGGGAGCCTCAGCCACTGACTGTAGGCAACATAGCAATGCGGAAAGGTTGAGTACTCCAGTGGTCATGCCTGTGGGCAAAGACTGCTGATGCTATATCCAGATTTACGTTTTTTGATAAAGCATCAGATAAATTAGCAATAGCAATAATTCATGTTTCAGTAAACCCGATGAGCATTAAAATGACCATTTTAATAACATAATACCTCTGGGTGTAACAAAAAGCCAATCTGGAATTTAAAATGAATTTTGGTCCACTTAAGGGAACATAAATTATACCAGTCTAGGTTATGTGCTGTGGTGAATAATAAATGAGAAAAGAGTTGTAATGGCAGGTGTAAAACACAATGGAGTTTACAATCAATTTAGAATGCAAAATCACTGTAATTTTCCCGTTAATATCATCACTAATTCTGAGTTATATTAAAATTGTATCAAAACATACTAATTTAACATAGATATTATTCATTTTCTCCCAGCAATAATCATGACACATTAGAATTCGCTTGTCATCTGAGACATAAAGAGATGACAGTCTAAAATTGTACAAAAAGTGCAAGTCCCTGCAAAAAACATGAGCCTCAGTAGAGCTCCTGTAGAGCTACTCATGTTGCTCCTACATAGCAGAACAGATATAGGATTCGCCACACAATATTAATCAGTTGCATTTACAGATAAAGCTTCATACTTATTACAAGCCCCGTTCTGTAGGAAAAGAGATTCCTATCTGCAAGTAATGCATCCAGCCGGTTGGTGGCCAAAACAGTTATAGTTTGGTTGGACAAGAAGATAAAACAATGGCCATTAGGTTCAACTAATAATATTTTAAGCACTGCATTTTCTAGAGTTTTTACCAATGTTCAGCAAAATATCTTGCATAAAACCTCAGTGAAAATCAAAATTTCAAATGTGAATTATCACCATTGATCAAGATGCCTGATTTCACTGCTGGGAATGTAAACTTGTACAAAATGTAAATTTTAGATGTACCTCGGCTGTTTCATAGCAACAATACAGGAATGCACTAAGTGACAACCACAAATCTGCTGCGTATTCTCCTGTTGTCATTGAATCTCCCCAGCTTGTTCCTTTCTAGTACTTTAGGCTAGTGGCAATTTGAAATGATCTTCATAGTTATAGGTCCTGTCAACTGTGATATAGGGTGAAGGTATGAAAAAAAGCCTGCTGCACTGTCACCATAGAAAACTCCAAGGGACCGTAGCATCTAGGCCTTTATTGTAAAGCGTTTCTAGGATTTCAAAATCCCCCTCTTCAGATAATGGACAAGTATACAAAACAATGAAAATATACCACATTTAAATACATACAAAGGTGCAACACCGACCCATCAACGGTGGTGGGTGGGCAATGTGGAAAAAGGGTTAAAGGTTACCTCTACTCATCAATAAATAAGATTAAAGGGGTGGTCTCATTGGAGACAATGGGGGCATATCGTTAGGTGGGACCTGCACCTATCATAAATTGGGGGCATATCCTAGCGATATGCCCCTATTGTCTCAGATGAGACAACCCCTTCAAAGCTGCCCATACACATTCAATATATGTTGGCTCTCAGCTTCCCTATACACATACAGGTTCAGCATGATAATTTTTTAATACTTTCATGCAAATCATTTGCCATCAATTATAGCTAGAACCCATAGACATCACCAAATACTTCCAAGTTTTCTTCTTTGAAATGTTCTGCCAGGCCTTTATTGCAGCTGACAATATTAGCTGCCTTTTAGTCTTTAGTATTTGAAAATCATACTTAATTGAGCTGAGATCAAGTGGTCCACTCAACAGTTGAAAAATATTTATTTTCTTCCCCTTAAACAGCTCTTAGGTTGCTTTTGCAGTATGTTGTGGGTCATTATCTATCTGTAATACAATGTGCTGTCTTATCAGTTTGGTAGCAATTAAGTCCAGAAATGCACTACACTTCAGAATCCATCCTGCTACATCTATCCACAGTCATATATCCACAAATCGGTAAACACAAGTGACCCGGTTCTACTGGCAGCCATTGACTCCACCATGTTTGAGAGGCAATGTAGTATGCTGTGAATCATGAACTCTTCCTTCCCTCCTTGATATTAGACACATATGGCTTGCATGCACTGTGTATTTTCAGTCTTAGTAGAAAAGAATAAATCATTACCTTTTCCCTTCCAATGAGCCTGTGATGCAAATCCAATATGTCCACCATATTTCCTGTTGAATTCTGCCATTAACGCTTTGTATGGGTTCCGAATGAGCAAAACCGCTGCGTCAAAAGACTCAATTTCCTTCCTTCCACTTTCATGAGTTTTGATGCAAATGGTACGCCCATTTCTCCAATGGTCTCGCTCCCCTTTAAAGCCTGCACAGTATACAGAGAAAAAAACTCTTGCCAAAACTATTGTCAAATTACAAAATGGTCTAATAGTAGAGAATGTCATATTAAAGTAGTCAACTACACAACTACTGTTTTATGGCAGTGTAAAGTTGCTTTTCCATCAAAGTACATGTTTGGTACATAATGCTAAATCAAAAAACTACTTCTATTGATTAATTTGTAATGCATTGCAACGCATAACATAATAGAGCCTATGTGTGGCAACACAAAAATATTTGGACATAAATACCGTTGTGTGACCGCCGCGTCGCTAGGCACCTAGATCCGGGGCCTCGGCCCCGAATTACAAGCATTTGGCCTCGGACCTCTGGCCAGCAGGTTTATTTCTCCTTTGCTCTGCACTGAGCCACCGGTGTGGAGCTGCAGGGCAGCTCCATGTGAGTTTAGCCAGAGGCAGTTCCATTTATTGCCACTAGTATAATTCCCTAAAGTGTAGGGACATGAGCCAGCAGCCCCGCACTGGTGGCTCAGTATAAGTCTATGAAGAACGTCCTCTAGTTTTACTGGGCCCTTAAGCAGGCCTGGCAGCTGAGCACCGCATCCCAGACAGGACTAGCAGATTACAGAGCTGCTGTGTCCTGTCCTCACCAGTGCTGGTACCAGTTAAAAAGGATGTGTAGATTGCCTCTTCCAGCCCAGCAGCAACCAGTGCCAGTGTGAAGGAGCACAGAGAAGTGCAAGTAATGCTACATGTAAGTCCACCTTCATCCATGTCTGTTTATGGTCAATCAGGTACACTATAAATTGCTTCTAGGAGCTTTCCATATACTGTATACTGTGGGTAGAGGAGATGTGCATATAAACTATATACTGTGGGTGGTGGAGCTGTGCATATACTGTATACTGTGGGTGGAGTAGCTGTGCATATACTGTGGGTGGAGGAGCTGTGTATACACTGTGGGTGGAGGAGCTGTGCATATAAACTGTATACTGTGGGTGGAGGAGATGTGCATATATCGTATACTGTGGGTGTTAGAGCGGTGCATATAGACTGTGGGTGGAGGAGCTGTGCATATACTGTATACTGTAGGTGGAGGAGTGATGCATAAAGACTGTGGGTGGGGGCGCTGTGCATATAAACTGTGAGTGGAGGAGCTCAGTTTTGGAGAGGGGGGTAGACATATGCCTTGGGCTCATGCCCCTGATGTTTTAAGTCCCTTGCAACACCCCTGTGTGTTACTATACATAAGTTACAGAAACCCCCATTACTATATTACCATTTGCTCTTCTGCTTCTTTATCTACTGATAATAGAGTAGAGCATTTATAAAACTGTCCTGGATATTGTATTGAATTTTTAATCATAAGTCTACTTTATATGTGTGGGGCGATTATTTTCCAATAATTATTATTTAAGATATATTAAGTTGCATATGTTGTTCAACCCCACAGGTCACAATAGCCAAGTGGCATAGTATCCTAAGATGGAAGTATTACTTCAAACGGGACAGTTCGGATCCGGGTACCCGAACTCGCAAAGTTCGGTTTGGACCCGAACTTTGCAGTTTGGGTTTGCTCAACAGTAAGTACTGTATAAACTGTGTTGTATGTGCTGTAGAAAATGCTCTGTCCAGATAATGTTTGACTAAAGGTGGATTTACATGAACCAATAATCGGCCAGATTATTGGGAATAACCGTTCCTGTGAACACTAGTTCCCAATAATCTGGCCATGTAAATGTGCCACCAATCACCAGATGAATGAGTGAAACATTCATTCATCGGGTGATCCTGTCGTTCTTGCAGGTACCATCAATCATCGTTCCTGGGCAGCAGATTGTGCGGTCTAAACATTGATCTGCTGCCCACAAACAATGATTCTGTATGGGGACAATTGATCGCAATAGCGATCCCTCATTCTCATACTGTGAAGGAGATCCCAGCATGTAAATCCAGCAGTCTACTTCACTGAACAAGCAGCCGACTGTCGGGAAGGAATGCTTCCTTCCTGACAATCGGTTGTCTAAACCCACCTTCAGTTTTTGTCTGATGTGCCTTCTATTGTTCTTTCAAAGGAGAGCAGGCAAGCATTTATTGTATTATTTGTTTTTCAAGCTCATTTTCTTCATAACCATTTATGCTAGAAATGAAATTGTCTGCACTGACAGATTCCAATTCTATATCAATGACCCCAAGTCCTTAGTGAGACAAAGAGAGAGGAGAACTATGAGCAAATAAACAAACAATCTTTAAGCAAATGATTCTAGCCAGGGGAAAGAGATGATGTAAGTAGAGGTATTACATCAATTATGGATGTGTAATTTGTTTTTCTGAGTTATGCCAGGCAGTAGAGTAGCATGGTGGCTAATCTAATAGTTGCCTGGATACATTGTTGCTTAGTCAAATGTGCAAAAAAAAAAAAAAAAAAGCCCAGAATACACATCGAATGCTGCTTGACATTTGTAAAGTACAAGGAAATATTTCTAATGATATTCTCAATAAGAAATAGCAAGAATGAGGAAAGGACTTGACATGAATAGATCTAATCAAGGCTGAAGATTCCTTAGAAGATTGCAGATAAATATCTGTGAGTAGAACAAGTTCTGTATATCCTTGTGATTGATTGCGAAGCAGATCATATGAGTTCAGAACTGCATGACCCAGCTTATCTTTCTGCTTGAGGATCGCAAGCTGTTCCTCTAAGAGTACAGGTTTATTGGAGCCAGTAATACAGTAATCCTATGGCCGTTGGTCTACAATCAGATTATTTTTTATCAAATGTAATGCTGTATTTATGCTATCCAATTGTCAGGAAGTAACTATGAACAGGCATTCCCAATAATCGGCCCATGTAAATGTTCCGCCAATTACCTGATGAACGAGCAAAAGTTTGTTCGCTAGGTAAAATAGTCATTTATGCTGCACATGAAATCATAGTTTTTGGGCAGCAGGACGTGCTCTCTAAACCAAACGTTACTGCCTAGAAATACAGGATTCTGTATGGGGCCTAGTGATGGCAGTGGTGATCGTTGCGTCTCATACAGTGGAGGTGATCACTGCATCAGCAGTGCAACTCCGCTTTTCACCTCCACTGATGAGCAGGTAGTTATCAGGAAAAGACGCTTTCTTCCTGGTAACTGCCTGCTCTTCGGTACTTAAAAATGCACCTTTAGCCTTTATTGGTAGTGATCTTACAGAGTAAGCAACCAATGATCATTTAGCAAAATTGTCATTTTGGAAAAAAAATACTATAGTTGACATATAAAATTAATATAAATAGAATAATAATGACTTTAGTTCACAACCATTTTAACCTATTCTGTACATTTCCCAGTGTCATATCAGATTTCATGGAACTGGTTCTTATTATTATAGATACATGTAAGGATCATTACAATAAATATCTATTATGTATTGTTTTTGACCAGATGATCTGCTTGGTCCCTCAGATAATGATGCAGTGACTAGTTCATGCACTTTTATTGACTTTCCCCTTGCTAGCACAAGGACATGTCTCCCTGAACAATGTTAGAACCTTATAACTTTTGTGTTGCTCTTCCTATTTAGATTATAAAGTTGGTCATGCACAAGATATCTCAAAGCTCATTCAGATGACAGCCATCTCTCTCGATCTTTCCACACATATGCAGACTTGGCTTGGCCAAGAACACATGTGTTGTGAATCGGTACAGGGGGAAAGCCTCTGCCAGACACTTTTGGCTGTGGATTAAGTCCCTGAGAACAAAAGGATTGGAGGAGAATTGGGAGGCCCCATGTACACATTTGATGGTTGGTCAAACCCACCAAATTTAGTGGGGTTAGACCATCATAGATCTAATGTATATGGCCAGCTTATCTCTTTCTAACAAAACTGGAACCAGTCCTGTACTTCACATGGATTCAGAGCTTTCCCCATTCATTGCTCTGCTAGATTTATTTCAAGCTGTCTACTCAATGGATGTGCCCTTTCTCAGTGGAGGAGCATGTTCTATAACTGGGACAGCCTAGAATAGAAGATATGGCAGGTGAAGGATGGAGCTGAACATGTGAATCTACTTCAGAGAAGTGAACAGGTTGATAAATAGATAGATAGGAGATATATACTAGATAGATATGAGATAAATAGACAGAATATAGATAGATAGTTTTTCTCCAGCGCATATGCAGAAATGTGCTTATTATGTTTCTTTTCATTAAATCTACAGTAGTCGATTATTTGTAAATCTTGTAAATGACGTTTATGTGAACAGTCTGCTGACGCTTCGCTGTTGTCTGGGTAGCTTTACAGTGCGCAGCTGCTGACCTTTCCTGAGCACCAGCACTTAACAGCACAGCTGCAAATCCGGGAGGCTGCCACCAGAGTCTTACAATCTGTTTAGGTACTTATACTTTATGCCTCTACCCACCTTTATTATACAGTGATCCATCAAAGTAATAGCTTCCAGTATAGAAGCCAGTAGCCAGTTCTATTAGATGTCGGGCCCAGGTATTTCCTGCACCAGGAAAGCTTGCCAAGGCAATAAGTTGTTTAGCACGATTTGGTAAAAATCTCCTGTCCATACACCGATTATCTAAAAAATATGATTAAATATCAATAAATTCCAGCTGATTAGATTTTTTTAAACATACATGGTACTATATCAGCAGTTACAGTACATTATCAATTTTCATAGAAATTTTCAAATGAATTTTCAGATAGGATGCATGAAGTAGCATCCACAGTTATCAGTCATACATCAAGTACACATAGATTTGATTACCAAAGAAATGTCAAGTGATATTTCATGTGAAGACATACTATGTAAATGCAAACTAAAGGAGGCATACCTTATGTACACACGTCTCGATGTTCTTGATCTTTAACTCCCAACATGCAATATCGGGTGCTCTGGCCGAACACTAGGTGGTGCTCGAGTGCTCGGCCGAGCACCCGAGTATAATGGAAGTCTATGGGAGAACCTGAACACTAAACCAGGCATCCCCTGCTCTGCAGAGGGAAGGGTGTCTGGTTCATAGGGAAAGGTGAGAAAATGGTGGAAACACCACTGGAATGGTTAGGGAACAGCATGGGGAGGATGTCTGGATGCATCTTGGACACCGAAGTCACTGCTATTAACGATGATGTCTGATTATTACGCCACTTTTACGGAATGACAATAATACCCCCAAAAACCGAAGATAACATCGATTTTAGAGGAAATATTGTTAGGAAAAATATATTTACTTGTACGTAAAGTGCAAGTGCTGCCAAAAATTACAAGGAAGAGGCAATCCAATACAAACGGTATATAACATAAAGGAGGGCCTCATTCACATTGTGGTACAATTGTTCATAACTTGGGACTTCTACACTCATAAAGCCTATGCACAAAGGGAAAGGGCTGCCAAAAATTACAAGGAACAGGCACTCCAATACACCCTTTATTACACATAAAGGAGGGCATCAGACACACCCTTGAAAACAATAGGGGTGAGGTGCTGCTGCTGAGCTGACTGTCTAAAAAATTATGGGTGAGGTCCTGCTGCTTAGCTGAACCGTCTAAAAAATTATGGGAGACATGCTGCTGAGCTGACCGTCTAAAAAATTATGGTTGAGGTTCTGCTGGTGAACTGACCGTCTAAAACATTATGGTGCAGGGCCCGCTGGTGAGCTAACCGTCTAAAACATTATGGTGCAGGGCCAGCTGGTGAGCTGACCGTCTAAAACATTATATTGCAGGGCCAGCTGGTGAGCTGAACGTCTAAAACACTAGGTGCAGGGCCAGCTGGTGAACTGACCGTCTAAAACATTATGGTGCTGGGCCTGCTGGTGAACTTCGAGAGCAGCCTAATAGGCAGTTTGACATGATGGAGGATGAGGAGAAAGATGACGAGAAGAGGAAGGGGTACATGGGAATACAGTGTATTCAATACACCCTAAAAGCCACATTTAAAGTTCCTTCATGTTAAGCCGCTTTCCTATGATGGAGTACAGAAGTCAGGGGCAATCCAGGCCTTGTTCATTTTGATAAGCGTCAACCTGTAAGCATTTTTAGTTGACAGGCAGCGCAGTGGCACTAAATACCCGCTCCGACAAAACGCTGGCAGCAGGGCAGGCCAGCACCTCCAATATGCAGAGCGCCAGTTCGTGCCACATGTCCAGCTTAGACACCCAATAATTATACGGCACAGAGGGATCACTGAGGACATTGACACGGTCAGCTAGGTACTCCTTTACCATCTTCCAAAACTTTTCCCTCCTTGTGACACTAGGCCGCTCATCAGGGTGAGGGTGCTGGCGGGGTGTCATGAAACTGTCCCAGGCCTTGGAGAGTGTTTCCCTGCCTTTGTTGGAACTGCTGTGTGTTCCCTTCATCTCCCCTCCTCGGGTGGCCAAGGAACTACGTACTCTGCCGCCAGCATTGTCAGCTGGAAATTTTTTAAGCAATTTTTCTACAAGGGCCTTCTGGTATTGCACCATTTTACTTGTCCTCTCCACCACAGGAATGAGAGATGAGAAGTTCTCTTTGTAGCGGGGGTCGAGAAGGGTGAACAACCAGTAATCGGTGTTGGCTAATATGCGTATAACGCGAGGGTCATGGGAAAGGCAGCATAGCATGAAGTCAGCCAATGTGCCAGAGTCCCAACACACATGGCTTCGCTCTCCTCACCATGAGGATGACTATCAATATCCTCCTCCTCGTCCTCTTCCTCCTCTTCGCCCCATCCACGCCGAAGAGATAGTGTAAACCTGCTATGGGTACTACCCTCAGTAGCGTTGGCAACCGTCTCCTGCTCCTCCTCCTCCTCGTCCCCCTCCTCCTCCTCCAATTTGCACTGAGAAGACGAACCGAGGGTGGTCTAGCTATCACCCTGTGTAAGGTCTTCCCCCATTTCCACCTCTTCCACATGCAAAGCATCCGCCTTTATTGTGAGCAGTGAGCTTTTTAGTAGGCACAGAAGTGGGATGGTTACGCTGATAATTGCATTATCGCCGCTCACCATCTGTGTAGATTCATCAAAGTTGCGTAAAACTTCACAGAGGTCAGACATCAATGCCCACTCGTCGCTTGTGAAGAGCGGAAGCTGACTTGAAAGGCACTGACCATGTTGCAGCTGGTATTCTACTGCTACCCTCTGCTGCTCACAAAGCCTGCCCAACATGTGGAAGGTGGAGTTCCAGCGCATGCTCAGGTTGTACAGCAGTCGATGAGCTGGCAAGTGCAAGCGCTGGTGCAGCGTTGTCAGGCCGGCTGAAGCTGTAGGTGACTTTTGGACATGGGCACACAGGGGGTGCACCTTCTCCAGTAGCTCAGGCAAATTGGGGTAGGTTTTCAGAAACCGCTGAACCACTATGTTGAAGACATTGGCCAGGCATGGCATGTGTGTGAGGTTGCCCAGCTCAAAAGCCGCCACCTTGTTGCAGCCGTTGTCAGACACAACCATGCCTGGCTATAGGTTGAGTGGCAAGAGCCACAACTCAGCCTGGTCCCTTACGCCCTGCCACAGCTCTGCAGCGGTGTGCTGTTTGTCACCTAGGCAAATAAGCTTCAGCATGGCCTGTTGCCGCTTCCGAACTGCTGTGCTACACTGCTTCCAACTACTGTCTGAAGTCTAACTGGTGCTGCAAGATGCGAATTCTTCAGTGGAAGTTGAGGAGGAGGTGGAGGAAGAGAAGGAGGGGTTACAGCCGCTACTGTAGTAGTAGTGCTATGGCCTGTGGGTGGGTGGCAGGGTATTTGCGCTTGCGTTCAAATGCCTGGGGTAAGGACATTTAAATGCTGTGCTGGGACACTGAAGTTGACGTGCTTGTTGATGGTTTTTTCGAAGGTCCAGGTGCAGGGCAGGAGGCATCTGGGCCTGCGTCTTGGACAGCACGTAATAGAGGGGAAGAGGAGGCAGTGGTGTGACCTGCAGACAAAGATCGTAGACCCATACGTTAGGCCCACCTATTAGGGTGCTTTGCTGCCATGTGGCGGATCATGCTGGTGGTGGTCAGGTTGCTGGTGTTCACGCCCCTGCTCATCTTGGTACAGCACAGGTTGCAAATTACAATACGTTTATCGTCAGCACTTTCCTCAAAAAAACGCTAGACTGCGGAACACCTAACCCTTGGCAAGGGAGATTGCCACAAGGGGCTGCTCCGGGGAACAGTTACGGGCCTGGTTGGCATAGCCTGTCTTCTCCCTTTTGCCACACCACTGCCTCTTCCAGCCTGTTGTGGTGCTGCGGATCCCTCCCTCTCTGTACTGCTGTCCTCGCTCGGCTTGCCACCTTCCCAGGTTGGGTCAGCGATTTCATCGTCCACCACCATCTCTTCCACTTCCTCACTCTGGTCCTCCTCCTGACATGGTGACCTAACAAGAACCTGACTTAAAGAGGACCTTTCACCACTCCTGACATGCCGATTTTAATAGCTTTATGCATTCCCCATGTAATAACAAGTCTGGAGCATCTATTCTTATGTCTCTATGTTGTGCCATTCTTTTATTATTTGCACTAGAAGTTATGAATACATTGCTATTTGTCTTCAGTAAGGGAACAGAGGGGAGGTAACAAGTTGGGGGGGGTGTATCTGCACAGTCTGAAAATGGCAGCACTGATTGGCTAGAGTGAGTCTGTGCAGGTACACACCCCCAACTGGTCACCTCCTCTCTGTTCCTTTACTGAAGGCAAATAGCAATTCATTCATAACTTCTAGTGCAAATAATAAAGGAATGGCACAACATAGAGCCATAAGAACAGATGTTCCAGAATTGTTAGTATGTGGGGAATGCATGGAGCTATTAAAACAGGCATGTCAGGAGTGATGAAAGGTCCTCTTTAACTGTGTCTCATCCTCATCATCAACCTCTTGAGGCACTAATTGCCCTTGACTTATTGGCAACTGTGTCTTATCATTATCATGCACCTCGTGAGACGCTACTTGCCGTTCCCCACCATCATCTTCTTCAGACTGTGGATGCTCATGAGTTTGGGAATCAGGGCAACATCTCCTCATGTCCCTCTTCAAGCGGGCTTGGCGAGAGGCCCAAATCAAGGAACGGCGATGAAAAAAGCTCCTCGGAATAGTGTGGGATCATTTGTTTGCCCAGACTCTGCATGGTGGGAGGAAGGAGGATCAGAGTGAGGATTCTGTTGACCAGATTCTTGGCTACTGAGACTTGTAGTGGAACTTTGTGAAGGAGAGGGTGGTGCTTAACCGACTGGAAGCATTATCAGCTGAAATCCAACTGACTACCTGCTCGCACTGGTGTGGCGTCAAGAGTGGTGTCTTGCACCGCCCTGCAAACTGTGACATGAAGCTAGGAGTTTTGGATGACTTTGTTTCTTGCGCTCTGCCAGCAGGCACAGTTTCACCACGCCCAGAGCCATCGCCTCTGCGTTCACCATCAGCAGCACGCCCACTTCCCCGTCCCTTACTGCTTGCCTTGCGCATATTAAATAGTATATATGCAACTTTGTCACAAGTACAGATTTTTATTAAGTGTATGATCAGAAAAAATTTCACCGTCAAATATTTAGAATGCGCAAACGTTATACAGCAGACATAGCTGAGGTACTGTGGCCTTGATTAACGGCAGAAAAAAATAGCAACGGATGTCAGGTATATAGGATACAGAAAGGATTAGAATTCAGAAGCTGCGCAGGTGGTGTTAGCGTCAGGCAAACTTGCGTTCTTTTTGCCCCAAAAGAAAAAAATAAATTGCAGCCTGATATAACAATAGCCTTTTGTGTCTTTTCAACAGAACAACTAGCCCTGCCTAGCCAAATCCTATCCCTATACTATATGTGCCTCCTTGCGCAAATGTTATACAGTAGATGCAAATGAGCTACTGCGGCCTTAATTAACGGCAGAAAAAATAGCAACGGATGTCAGGTATATAGACTACAGAAACGTTCTAATGCACACGCTGTGCACGTGGTGTTAGCGTCAGGCACACTTGCGTTCTTTTTGCCCCAAAATAAAAAAAATGCAGCCAGATATAACAATGAACTTTTGTGTCTTTTCAACAGAACAACTAGCCCTGCCTAGCCAAATCCTATCCCTACACTATATGTGCCTCCTTGCGCAAATGTTATACAGCAGACGCAAATGAGGTACTGCGGCCTTAATTAACGGCAGAAAAAATAGCAACGGATGTCAGGTATATAGACTACAGAAACGTTCTAATGCACACGCTGTGCACGTGGTGTTAGCGTCAGGCACACTTGCGTTCTTTTTGCCCCGAAATAAATTTAAAAAAATGCAGCCAGATGTAACAATGGCCATTTGTGTCTTTTGAACTACTAGCCCTGCCTAGCCAAATCCTATCCCTACACTATATGTCCCTGCTTGCGCAAACGTATATACAGCAGCCGCAAATGAGGTACTGTGGCCTTAATTAACAGCAGAAATAATAGCAAAGGATGTCAGGTATATAGTATACAGATAGTATTAGCATGCACCAGCTGTGCAGGTGATGTTAAGGTCAGGCCACCTTGCGCAATTTTTAAACCCCCCCCAAAAAAAAAAAAAAATATTATAGACAGATATAAAAATAGCCCTTAAAAGGGCTTTTGGGTCTTTTGAACAGAAATACTATCCCTGCCTAGCCAATTTCTCTCCCTACACTATCTGTACCTCCATGCAGCAGCTCTCCCTGACTCGGTACGAGCCGGTCACATGTCACCGGGTGCTATATAGCATCCGATGATGCATTCCCAGCCAGTCACTCAGTGTAATGCCAGTAGCGTGGTCCCTAGCGCCACCATGCTCGGCCGAATACCATATTCGGCCGAGCATGTTCGCTCAACACTACCCTATACTATTTCTATACCATTCCTTTTATTATTATTTGCAGTTATGTATCAGATCCAGGGCATATCAGCCCTCAACCCACTGCTTTTACTGGTGCCCATCTTCTTACCCGTCCCACCACCAAATTACTGTCATACTAAAGTCCAATGAAAAACAGTGCTCTAAGTTGTATTGCTTCAATACATCTTAAATTTATTATTGATCCAGCCAAAAAAGTGCATTGTAGACATCACATGGCAATGTTTTCAGCTATCAATGATTTCTGCTATTATTAAAGAGATATCATATGATCTTTGTACCTCTGTTAGCATTTTCTTTTTTCCAAGAGTTGCCCTCTTTTCCCTCTATTCCTGCCTTTATGTCTGTCTCCCAATATGCAAATTAGACTACTGATATGCTAATTTTATCTACTGGGTGGCCCTAGCCATCCAATGTTCACTGTATATGAACTTTCCCTGCTCTGACACTGTCCAATGAAGGAGGAGAGTGAGAGAGCAGTTTGAGTAACAAAATCCAGCAATATCTCTAAGACACCAGGGGGAGATTTAACATCTTACTTGGAAGGGGTGTTAAAAAGTCCCAAACTATGTGTTCGTGAACTTTTTTAAAAAAAATTGTCGCATCTCCCAGTTTTTATGCTGCCCAGGCAACTTTTCAGAAAGTGGGCATGGCCATCAGCAGGGACTAATTTATCTTCATTTACACCAGTAAAAATCTGGGTTTCACTCCCCTTTTTCTAAAATTAACATTCACCTATCCCTTGGTTAATCTTTTTTCACCTGTATTAGGCTACTTTCACATCAGCATTTTGGCTTTCCAGTTTTGAGATCCGGCAGAGGATCTCAAAACTGGACCAAAACGATTCAGTTTCCCCAATCATTGTCAATGGGGACAAAACTGATCAGGATGCATCAGTTCCATTTTGTTGCATGTTGTGACCAGGCACAAAACCACAGCAAACTGCAGTTTAGGGTCCAGTCTGCAAAAAGGAACAAACCAGATCCTCTACTGGATCTCAAAACCTGAATAAAAAACGCAGATGTGAAAGTAGTCTTAACTATATAACTATTGTCCTATTTTCTTGGAAAGGGTTGAAGCACAGAAAGGTTACACCCAGTGGACATAATTACCATACAGTAAAATGGCTTATCTGCAAAATTGAAGGAAAAAAATAATGGCGGAAATAGTCCATGGAAGCAGCAACTCTTGGAAAAAAGAAAAGTGGCCACAGTAAAAGGGGAAGGAGAGGAACAAAGGTATTGTAATATGGTATTTCAATTTCTTGGGGTAGTGACAGGTCCACTTTAAGCTATTTTCAATAGCCACTTCATCTTTCTTTGTTTTACCCCCCAATGTTGTCCATATATCACAGTGGCAGCAAGTTTAAAATAATAATTTAAAGTGACTTCCACCTGTTTAACGTCAAAGGAACATGCTGGGCAAAGCTTACACACTATGAGGGGAATTTATCAAACCCTGCAACCAAAAATTTTGGGTTAAAAAATAATACAGGTAGGGGCTTTCTGACTTTTTGGGGTTACTTGCACAAAGAATTTGAAACTTTTTGAAAACTGTGTTTTCCAGTGCCACCTACAGATTTGGAGAGAAAATTTGGCCAGAATTTCGGCGTAGATAACATTGGTGATGCACTTAAAAAGTCACAAAAATGTTGCAAATCCATTCCAGGCATCCCCCAGGTAACCTTTTACTGAAACAGGCACAATGAACCTAAAAATGAACCTCAAGTACACCCCCTTCTATGTGTTGATACCTAGTACATGTACACAATGTACACAAGGATTTAAAAACACCTAAAAGAAAATCCCTGTGTCGAGTACCACCCATTAGGCCCAGGACTAGGCATAATAAGATGCATTAGTCTTACCCAAAATTGGTCCTTTAGTCCATATTCCATTGGTTAACTTACACTCATTTATGAACTTATTTGGTTTGATTGGAATACATCTATATTTTTGTCTATATAAGGTATAGGCTAAGCTTCAATATGATTTATTATTTAAAAAATTGTTCATAAACTTTACATATTTGGTATTTATATCTGAAATTAAACTAGGTGTTAGATGCAGCATAAACTCGTAATGATGAAAGCTTTTTCTTTGTGGTAGAGCCCTGCAATTATTACAGGCTGTACCAAAATATATTCTTAAAAAAGGGTTAGGAAAATATGACACAGCAAATGTGCAAGACATAAGTACTCCAGGGACCAAAATGAGCCATTACATTTAGAGAGATTTACTGGAACTAGTCTGTAGTCCTACCTTGTACTTGTGTTTGATACACTACAAAGTAATCCGGTGTGCCACAACTCTCAAATTCCTCTCCAATACATTTCTGAGCACACAGCTGCTCATCTTCCCGCTCGTGAAGTGTGAAATAAGTTGTGGGAAAAGCACAGTGACAGACTGTTCCTGCAAGTGCTGCCAATGGATATTCCTGTGGGAAGTCAATGAGAACAGTAACTTAGTGTAATGGAAGAAGAAGGCAGAATGTCATATGTTTCCACTGATGTCACTCAATCTTTCACATTTTCTTTTCAAACATTTATTAACTAAGAAAGATATGGATATTCGTAAATTACGCTTTTTCTCTTTACAGTAATTTGTAAAAAAATGTTATTAGCATAATAGGGTTAATAGCAAGTAGTACTTAGGGTACCTAGTAGAGATGAGCGAATCTATTCATAGCTTCGTATATTCGTATCAAATCTTACAAATTTTCTCCTCCAAAGCGAATTTTCAGATTCGCTTCATATTATTCGTAAATTTTCGCAAAATTTGGAACACTAACGATACGTACGAAACGTACAAAACATGCGCATTCTCCTTAGTCCTTACCCCTGCTGTCCCGGCAGGAGAATCTGGAAAAGCGCAAGTGGCTGCAGCGCTCACCAGCGTGACCACCACCTGGACCCAGTCAAGTCCGACTTCCGGAAGAAGAGGGCAGTGGAGTTCCACCACGGCAGCGAGCTTGGCCTACAGGAAACAGGAGCGTCCTCTGATGTCGTTTAGTAGCAGCTCAAGCGAGGAGGACTTCAGGTCCCTCATCTAAGGGACCCAACTACTGGCTGTCTCAAGGACACTTCAAGAGGACCTATGGGAGCCACACCTGACGGGTGAGAGCTAGTTGGCACTTTTTTTGTTTGTATTGCCCCCTGTTTGACTCTCACCCAGATGGACCCCCCCCACTCTGCAGAAATTCCCATTTGCGCCTAAGCGCGCCTATTTTCCTTTTCCCGCCCTTCTCAGGTTATTTGGGAGCCCCCTTTGCAAAGAGGGTTTCTCTATTTGCTGCTATTTTATATTATCCATGTGGATTACACGTTACATGTTTGGATTACAAAATTACCTCACGTGGATTATAATTGAATTTTGGAGTGTGTTCCAGTGTTTTATCATGCCAAGTAGCCACGAGGAGAGACTCAAACGTATATCTGAGCCTTTTATGCTTGCAAATGTGAAACTGATTGCACTAAAATGTTTACATAATTATTAGTGATAAGTGAGCATGCTTGGCCGAACACAGTTTTCGGCGGAGCATGGCGGTGGTTGGCACCACGCGGTGTTCGGCCGAACACCGCGTGTGCTCGAGCGCCATGTGCGAGTCCCATCCCCGCACGTTGACATCCAGTGTCTTTTTTTTGCCGCTAATCATTGCGACATTACCTGTGCTGCGTATGCAGTATAACCTTTCTGTATCCTAAATACCTGAAATCCAGTGCATTTTTTTCTGCCGCTAATCAAGGCAACATTACCTGTGCTGAGTGTGCAGTATAACGTTTCTGTATCCTAAATACCTGAAACCCAGTGTATTTTTTTCTGCCGCTAATCAAGGCAACATTACCTGCGCTGCGTCTGCTGTATAACATTTGCGCAAGGAGGGACAGATAGTGTAGGGATAGAATTTGGCTAGGCAGGGCTAGTTGTTCTGTTTAAAGGACCCAAAAGTCCTTTTACGGACTATTGTTATATATGGCTGCAGTATATTGTTTTTTCTTTTGGGGCAAAAATTGCGCAAGTTTGCCTGACCTTAACTCCACCTGCGCAGCGTGTGCATTATAAAGTTTCTGTGTCCTAAATACCTGACATCCGGTGTCATTTTTTCTGCCGCTAATCAAGGCGACATTACCTGTGCTGTGTGTGCAGTATAACGTTTGTGTATCCTAAATACCTGCAATCCAGTGTAATTTTTTCTGCTGCTAATCAAGGCGACATTACCTGTGCTGCGTGTGCAGTATAACGTTTCTGTATCCTAAATACCTGAAATACAGTGTATTTTTTTCTGACGCTAATCAAGGCGACATTACCTGTGCTGGGTGTCCAGTATAACGTTTCTGTATCCTAAATACCAGACATCCGGTATCATTTTTTCTGCCGCTAATCAAGGCGACATTAGCTTTGCTTTGTGTGCAGTATAACATTTTTGTATCTTAAATACATGAAATCCAGTGTCATTTTTTCTGACGCTAATCAAGGCGACAGTACCTGCGCTGCGTCTGCTGTTTAACGTTTGTATCCTAAATATTTCTGACATTCGGTGAAATTTTTCTGCTCATACACTTAAAAAAAATCTGCACTACTGTACTTGTGAGAAACTTGCATATATGCCATTTAATATGCGCAAGGCGAGCAGTAAGGGACAGGGAAGTGGGCGTGTTGCTGATGGTGCACGCAGAGGCCATGGCTCTGGATGCGGTGAAACTGTGCCTGCTGGCAGTGCACAAGAAACACAGTCATCCAAAACTCCTAGCTTCATGTCCTAGTTTGGAGGGGGCGCAAGACACCACTCTTGACGCCACACCAGTGCGACCAGGTAGTCGGTTGGATTGCAGTAGATAATGCTTCCAGTCGGTTAGGCACCACCCTCTCCTCCACAAAGTCCAGTCTCAGTAGCCAAGAGTCTGGTCAACAAAATCCTCACCCTGATCCTCCTTCCTCCAACAATGCAGAGTCTGGGCAAACAAGTGATCCCACACTCGGATATTCCGAGGAGCTTTTTTCATCGCCGTTCCTTGATTTGGGCCTCTTGCCAAGCCCGCTTGAAGAGGAAAATGAGGAAATGTTGTGCCCTGATTCCCAAACTCATGAGCATCCACAGTCTGGAGAAGATGATGGTGGGGAATGGCAATTAGTGTCTGACGAGGTGCATGATGATGAAAGGACACAGTTGCCAATAAGTCAAGGGCAATTAGTGTCTCAAGAGGTTGATGATGAGTATGAGACGCAGTTAAGTCAGGGTCTTGTTAGGTCACCATGTCAGGAGGAGAACCAGAGTGAGGAAGTGGAAGAGGAGGTGGTGGACGATGAAATCGCTGACCCAACCTGGGAAGGTGCCAAGCCGAGCGAGGACAGCAGTACAGAGGGGGAGGGATCCGCAGCACCACAACAGGCTGGAAGAGGCAGTGGTGTGGCAAAAGGGAGAAGGCAGGCCAAGCCAACCAGTTCCGCAACTGTTCCCCAGAGCACCCCCTTGCGGCAATCTCCCTTGCCAAGGGGTAGGTGTTCCGCAGTCTGGCGCTTTTTTGAGGAAAGTGCTGACGGTAAAAGAATTGTAATTTGTAACCTGTGCCGTACCAAAATCAGCAGGGGCGTGAACACTAGCAACCTGACCACCACCAGCATGATCCGCCACATGGCAGCAAAGCACCCTAATAGGAGGGCCGAACGCCTGGGTCCACGATCGTTGTGTACGTGTCACACCACTGCCTCCTCTTCCCCTGTGTTACATGCTGTCCAAGACACAGGCCCAGATGCCTCCCGCCCTGCACCTGGACCTTCGCAAGCACCATCAGCGAGCTCGTCCACTTCAGTGTCCCAGCGCAGCGTACAGATGTCCTTACCCCAGGCATTTGAACGCAAGCGCAAATACCCTGCCACCCACCCACAGGCCATAGCACTAAACGTGGAACTTTCCAAATTGCTGGCCCTGGAAATGTTGCCGTTTAGGCTGGTGGACACTGAGGCTTTTCGCAGCCTGATGGTGGCAGCTGTCCCTCATTACGCAGTCCCCAGCCGCCACTATTTTTGCCGGTGTGCCGTCCCTGCCTTACACCAGCATGTGTCCCAAAACATAAACCGTGTCCTGACCAACGCAGTTACTGGGAAGGTCCACTTAACGACTGACACATGGACAAGTGCTTCTGGCCAGGGACGCTACATTTCCCTGACGGTACACTGGGTGAACATTGTGGAGGCTGGGAGCGAGTCGTACACTGGGATGGCACAAGTGCTACCGAAGCCAAGGATTGCGGGCCCTACTTCCATCCGGATTTCTGCCACCACTTACTGTAGCGGCTGTAACCCCTCCTTCTCTTCCTCCACCTCCTCCTCAACTTCCACTGCAGAATTCGCATCTTGGAGCACCAGTCAGACTTCAGTCAGTAGCTGGAAGCAGTGTAGCACAGCAGTTCGGAAGTGGCAACAGGCCGTGCTGCAACTTATTTGCTTAGGTGACAAACAACACACCGCTGCAGAGCTGTGGCAGGGCATAAGGGACCAGGCTGAGCTGTGGCTTTCGCAACTCAACCTATAGCCAGGCATGGTTGTGTCTGATAACGGCCGCAACTTGGTGGCGGCTTTGGAGCTTGGCAACCTCACACACATACCATGCCTGGCCCACGTCTTCAACTTAGTTGTTCACCGATTTCTGAAAACCTACCCCAATTTGCCTGAGCTACTGGAGAAGGTGTGCTGCCTGTGTGCCCATTTCCAAAAGTCACCTACAGCTTCAGCCAGTCTGGCAACGGTGCAGCAGCGCTTGCACTTGCCAGCTCGCCAACTGCTGTGCGACCTGAGCACGCGCTGGAACTCCACCTTCCACATGTTGGGCAGGCTTTGTGAGAAGCAGAGACCAGTAGTGGAATACCAGCTGCAACACGGTCGGCGCCTTTCGAGTCAGCTTACGCTCTACACAAGCGACGAGCGGGCATTGATGTCTGACCTCTTTGAGGTTTTACGCAACTTTGATGAATCTACACAGATGGTGAGGGGCAATAATGCTATTATCAGCATAACCATCCCACTGCTGTGTCTACTAAAATGCTCACTGCTCACAATAAAGGCGGATGCTTTGCATGTGGAAGAGGTGGAAATAGGGGAAGACCCTACACAGGGTGATAGCTAGACCACCCTCGGTTCGTCTTCTCAGCGTGAATTCGAGGAGGAGGAGGAGCAGGAGATGTTTGCCACCGCTACAGAGGGTAGTACCCATAGCAGGTTTACACTATCTCTTCGGGACTCTGGCACACATAGCTGACTTCATGCTATGCTGCCTTTCCCGTGACCCTTGCGTTATACGCATTTTATCCAACACTGATTACTGGTTGTTCACCCTTCTCGACCCCTGCCACAAAGAGAACTTCTAATCTCTTATTCCTCTGGTATAGAGGACTAGCAAAATGGTGCAATACCAGAAGGCCCTTGTAGAAAAATTGCTTCAAAAATTTCCAGCTGACAACGCTGGCGGCAGAGTACGTAGTTCCTTGGGCACCCGAGGAGGGGAGACGAGGGGAACACACAGCAGTTCCAACAGAGGCAGGAAAACTGTCCAAGGCCTGGGACAGTTTCATGACACCCCGCCAGCACCCTCACCCTGATGAGCGGTCTAGTGTCACAAGGAGGGAAAAGTTTTGGAAGATGGTGAAGGAGCCCATAATTCTTTAGACAGTCAGCTCAGCAGAAGGCCCTCAACTATAATTTTTTAGATTGTCAGCTCAGCAGCAGGCCCTCAACCATAATTATTTGGATGGTCAGCTCACCAGCAGGACCTCATCACTAATTTTTAAGACGGTCACCAGCAGGCCCTCACCCATAATTTTTTAGACGTTCAACTCAGCAGCAGGCCCTAAACCATAATTATTTAGATGTCAGCTCAGCAGCAGGCCCTCAACCATAATTTTTTAGACGGTCATCTCAGCAGCGGGCCTTCAACCATAGGCCCTCCTGAGCCATACATTTTGTCTTTCAGCTAGGCAAATACCACAGTGGTTTCTGTCTGGCTGACAGCTTACATTTAAGACAGAACAGCCAGTTGGACCAGACATGCTGGCGATGGGAAAGTAGTCTAATGGGGCGAGCGGCAGGGTGGCACATTTCGAATAGCGCACTAAAAAATATGACGAGCTTTTAACTGCCGAAAAATAGAAGGGTTATTCTCATCTCAGACATTGGTGCATATCACTTCAGCCACCTCTGGGAACCGCACCTATACTTAGAAAGAAGCCTACAAAATGCCAGAGGACATATCAAACATTTGTGGCCACCCTCCATACATTCCTATGAGAGTGCTGAAAATAGCCGATTGGATGCTCGGAAGTCCTATTGAAATGAATGGGAGGCGCACTTCGCAAACGTGACTTCTGCTCCTTTCACTCCTTTGAGGCTGATGGAAATAGCCAAGCCAGCTCTTGGCTATTTTTGGTGCTCCCATAGGAATGAATGGAGGGCAGCCAGGTATGCGTGGTGCGTCATCCGTCACCTTGCACACTCTGTTTTAAGTATAGATGTGGCTCCCAGAGGTGGGACCTGCACCTATCAGAGATCGGGATCATATCCTATCGAAATACCCCCAATGTCTGACATGGGAATGCTGGTTAAAAATCAATGTTGGGTCACCTAAGACCAGAAAAATTGACAGCATCAAACTATGTGCCGCTTTCTACCTTACTTACTATTTAAAGCTCCTCTGTCACCAGGATAAACCCTATAAAACCTAGCATAAAGGCTGGTAGGGTTGACAAAGCTGACTAAAATTGTATTTTTCTTTTTACTGTAGATACCAGCGTTCAGGAGAAATGTGTACTTTTATTCATATGTAAATGAGCCTTTGGAGCACCAAGAGACAGGCTTATGCAGTTTGAGCACTGCTCCAGCGATGCCCCTGGTGCTCCAAACTAATGCCTCTTTTCTTAGCAACACTCCCCCTCCCCTTAGATTGACAGCGCTATCTTGCGCCTGCACACAATGTCTTCAGATGCTTCCAGAGCAGTGAAGATGAATACTGCGCATAGGTTCAGTGACGTGTGAGTGCGGAGGTGCAAGATAGTGCTGTCAATCTAAGGGGGGCATGTTTTTAAGGAAAGAGATATTAGTTTGGAGCACCATGGGCATCGCTCAAAGCACATAAGCCTGCCTCCTGATGCTCCGATATGAACTTTTATTGATATCCAAATGATCTATTACTCCTAAACGCTGGTACCTATAGTGAAAAGAAAGGTACCACTTTAACCAAGCTATATGTCTGGTTGTATAGGACTGATCCTATCCTCAGGATAGGTCATCAATATCAGATCAGTGGCACATTTTTAAGGAAACTTGCCATTGATCTAATCTGAATGTACAGTGCTTACAAAGTCATCCGCTGGATCAAACAGTTATCTAAATGCAATTGTTCATATTAAAAGTAGGGTGGCTCATTATAAAACGAACCTATTTCTGCTCATCAATCACTTAAAAAAATCTAGCAGACTTCAATGAAATCATCCCCTTTGATGCTGAACTTTTAACTTTTATTACCTACAGAGTGATTACCAGACAGAATCTCCAGCAACGTTATCTAGATATGAAAGTGCAGAATTATGAGGAAGAATTTCTAAAGCTGACAGACAATTTAACACCAAGAGCTGAGTTACAGCAGAGCTAATCAAATGGGACTAAGATCACAGATTTTATTTACAGGCTGCTTCCTCTAGAGAAATTGTGGAAGTGCCTAAGATGTGAGAAAAAAACAATAAAAAACACTGCACAATATAATTTATAGATCTATTCCTTATTACATATTTTTTCTATATATTCGGTGTATTAAAAATGTACTTTTCTTTATAAATTACTGCTGTTCTGCTACAAGTCAATTTGTTCTTGTCACTTCCTTCCCCCAAAAAGAGCATATCATATCTGTACTTAAGGCTGTAACACATTAAAGGGGTTCTCCAGGAATTAAAAAAAGAAAATATTTAAATATATAATAAACATACTCACAAATACCTTTCATTACTGAGAATGGCTCGTTTTGTCTAGGAAGCAATTAGGAGAAATAAAATTGTCGCCGTCTTATCAGTACACACAAACTCTGTCCTAATCACATAGAAAGACAAATTACTTCACAACACTGAGCTATAGAGCTGCCTCATCCTCCTCTCTGCTGTCAGGAATCATGATCCTGAATACAGGTTATTTCTGTGGGAATGGAGAAGATGAGGAGGGCGAGGTGTGGCTAATGAGCAGCAGCTCTTGTATGCAGTCTCCATTACCACAGACTGTCCTGTCCGTCCTCTCTGTACTTCATGAACTAAATTCCCCAGAGATTCAGCTAAAGTTTGCATCATCTGTATTCTGGATCATAATCCCTGACAAGTAGAGCAGAGAGGAGGATGAGGCTGTTCTTTACTTCAGTGTTGTGAAGTAACGTGTCCTCATGTGTGATCAGGACAGGTTTTGTGTAAACTAATGGGACAGCGGCCATTTTGTTTCCCCGATGATTGCACCCCAGACAATACTAGCCATGATAAATAATGACAGGTATTTGAGAATATATTAATAATAAAGTAATATTTCAGTATTTCCATTCTCTTAGTTCCCGGAGAACCCCTTTAAGGACATTTTGATGGCAAGCCTGATAAGCACGGAATGACACTGCATCTGTCCCACTTGGAATACTGTGCAATCTACGGAAAGAGTTTTGAAGAGGAGAAGACAAACAGATTGATATATTTTATTCATAAAAAAGAAAAAGTAATACATAATTTCAAAAACGTGAGGAAAAAATAGGGAAAAATTCTAGAAGATCTCAGAGTGCCAATCGGAGTACTTTCGGTAGAATCAATTCAGAACTGAATCCTATGGACCAAGGAATTTTTGACAAATCAAACCTGAATTAAGGGGGTCATTTATTATATTGAAATACACCTAAATTATATGTATTTCAGGTGCGACCTTTCCCCACTCACACCTAGTTTAAAATTCTGGCCATGGAGTGGATGGCGAAGGGTCGGACCGGCAATAGAAGCTGATCTAAATATAATACAGTGAACACCAATAATTAACGGCACAAAAATGAGTCCGTGACTATGGGCATTGATACAATAAACAATCACATATCAAAAACTATGTCCACACATATGTATAGCAAAAAATAACACTTTATTAATTAAAAATATCATAATATAGAAATAGAGTGGTAGCAATTGGTGGGGTTTTTCCACTCAGGCCTCAGCTATCTTTATGGTAACGTTTTGCTTGCTATTTTCTATTTGTTTGGGAAGTCTAATGTCTTGTGGTGGTCGATATTTTTTTTGTTCAGGAACACTTGGATGTGATTGCACTTGCATTTGACTGTTCATGATATCAACTATTATTTTTTAGCATTCACATTGCCCGCTATTTGTATTTTCTTTGGCCTTGTGTGGTACCCCCACCGCCCGACAGCGTCCTCATTAGCCTTTTTCTTCATCATTTGTACCCCACCAATTGCTACCACTCTATTTCTATATTATGATATTTTTAATTAATAAAGTGTTATTTTTTTCTATACATATGTGTGGACATAGTTTTTGATATGTGATCGTTAATATAATACAGCTCGGAAGTTGTCTTACATTTGGACTGGCACCGGAAGTGCTGAAGATATGGAGAGGCCGACACCTCTTCATAACTTTGGCGGATCCACCGCCAGTTTAGGGCTTTATGAGGACCAGAGTCTAAAACAACAGTCTTAATAAATGTGCCCCTAAATTTTTGAGCGATTTGCTCATTTCTCAGTTATTCATTGAAATCTCTGCCTGGTCTTAGGAGTCCAGTCAGTAGTCCTACGCAGTGATTGACACAGCCTTGCCTGTATCGGTGTTCACACAGGGAAAACTGCTACGTTATAATCACTGAGTAGGACACTGGATTTCTAAGACCAGGCAGAGATTTCAATGGATAACTAACAAGGTATGCTGAATTCTTGTAACAAAACTATATATCTGCTCAGCTCCTTCTACTGTAACCATGCCGCCTGCAGATTATGCTGCCTGTTCACAGTGACAAATTCCCCTTAAGGCTCATGCACACAACTGTATACCAGCTTTCTGTATAACCTACCATATGCTTTTAATTATGGCCTCATACACACAGTCTAATTTTCAGTCAGCAAAAACAGCATTGTTCTTGGAAATCAGGCAGCATTCACACACATTCTGTTTTTTCTCACTCCCATCAACAGCAATTGCTATTCTCATCTGCAAAAACAGACAAGAATAGAACATGCACTAGGGGTCATTTCCTAAAAAACGGCATTTCACACGCCAGTGTTAGTAAAAATCCTGTTAGTGGAGGAACGCATGCCTCTTAATAGTTGAAAGTTGCATCTTCTGCTGTCTGTGCTTCAGAACAGAAATTTACTCCAGTCATACGCAGGTAAATGTGCCTCTCTTCCCCCCCACATCCTATTCACTTTTTGGAAAAGTAAAAAAAAAACAATAGCTGATATTAGGGAGACAGACCACAAAAAAAACACTATGGAGCCTCATTCAAGAGTCTCAACACAGCAATCCAAATTGAAAAGCTCCCTGGGAAACAGTAATATGCAAAATAACCGTAAAGCCCAAGTTTTGGGTCTTCAACACAGTGAAAGCCAGATATCCCTCAAAGGAAAGAAAAACAAGCAAAGGGGTATCCCCATTATAGTGATCTCTATAATGATGACACCCCTGTTTTTCCTTCCTTTGAGAGATATCTGGCTTTTACTGTGTTGAAGACCCAAAACTTGGGCTCCACGGTTATTTTGTATATTAATTTTTGGAAAAGTGGCAAAGGTGTCAGAAATAATAAAAAAAAAATGTTTTGTTGAAAAATATTTGTGACAAAATTAGTGACTTTTCTAGCCAAAAAACGGATCTACAATATTACTACATAACCGCACTGAGTTTATTGGATAAGGCACGCAGGTCTGTAAAAATAAAAATAAAAAAAAATGTCCTATTGATTATTTTTCATTTCATTGAAAATTAAAGGTGGAAACTGACCAGTTGCTATGGGCAGCTAAGCCAGTTTTCATTTGCACTAGTTTTGATAAATCTCCCCCAGGCTGCCCTTGATCCAATATGAGAACTGATCTTTGCAATCAAGCATTCGAAAGAATATTCCGGTGGTGTACAGTAAATGACTATACCCAGATGGAATTCCTAAACCAACACAGTTATCTTTATCAAGAAAGTTACAGCCATCTCCTGTACAATTAACACATAGAATAAAATTAATAACATTTTAATGTATCTGCATCAAAGGAGAGAAAGCAAATATGATAAAATATGTTAGCCACTGACGTTCAAATGACCTGAAATATTTAACGCTTAGAAGACGAAGGGAAAGCAGTGCAGGATTTGATGCATCGCATAAATGTCACATTTTACTCTGGCTGTAAAACTGCATATTCCTTTTTATCTTTTCAATTTAGAAAACTGCACCAAATTTCAGATAGATGTCTGTGATCATGATAAAACAGTAAAATCTAAATAAAAAGAAATAAAAAGAAATCTATGCAGTATGTGTATATTCACACACTTTTTTCTAATTCCATTCCTGCAGCCTGGCATCACTGATATCAAAGTTAAAGAGGCTCTGTCACCAGGATCATCCCCGTAAACCAGACATACTGATTGGTAGAGCTCATCATGCTGATTCAAACAGTACCTTTCTTTTGGCTGTATGATAAATAGCTGCAGAGAAATCAGCATTTTTATTCATATGCAAATGAGCATTCGGAGCACTGAAAGGCGGGGCTGAATATTCTGAGCACTGCTCTGTAACACCCCCTGTGCTCTGTACACTCCCCCCTCCCATTGACTGACAGGTCTAGACAGCAGGCTGAGGGCAGAGCTGTGTGCTAGCAAGTAAATATCACATACATTATACATAGCTGCACCACACTGAGATCTGCTCAGAAAGCTAATACACATATAACTGCTTTACTCAGTCACAATATATGATTTTACAGACACCAATAATGTGTGTTCCTTATATGCATAAAAACACAATGAACCATTATGAGGTGATGCTATATCTTGTTGGGTAAAGCTACTTTCACACTAGCGTTTATGCTGGATCCGTCATGGATCAGCAAAAACGCTTCCATCATGATAATACAACCGTCTGCATCCGTTCTGAACGGATCCGGTTGTATTATCTTTTAAATAGCCAAGACGGATCCGTCATGAACTCCATTGAAAGTCAATGGGGGACGGATCCGTTTTCTATTGTGTCTGAGAAGAAGGATCCGTCCCCATTGACTTACATTGTGAGTCATGACGGATCAATTTGGATCAATTTCTTCATGCGGACACCAAAACGCAGCAAGCAGCGTTTTAGTGCCCACCTCCAAAACGGAATGCAGTCTGAACTGAAGCAAAACTGAAGCAAAACTGATGCATTCTGAATAGATCCTTTTCCATTCAGAATGCACTAGGACAAAACTGATCAGTTTTGGACCGTTTATGAGAGCCTGTGATGGATCTCACAAATGGATCCTTACAATGCAAGTGTGAAAGTAGCCTAAGTCGTTGTTTTGTATGTAGCAATCCCAGGTTTGAATCTTAGATAAAACATTGTTTTTTTTTTTTTTCTTTCAGAAATGTTTTTCTTCCACATGTATCCAATAAGAAAAGTCTATGTCTTTACTATATTTAGAAAGCTAATAAATATTACTGGTTTCTTTATAATCATATATTGTGTCTGTAAATAAACCAGTAATAAGTTTTGGCAAAAAAAATAAATAAAGTATCTCCTCTGGGACTTGAACCTACAATCTCTAGATGCAAGTTACACCACTATACCACTGAGCTATAGCATCACCTCATAATGTTTCATGTTCACGTGTTTTTATGCTTATAAGGCAACATACATTACCAGTGTCTGTATAATCATACATTGTGCCTGTGAATAAAGCAGTGATATGTGTATTGCCTTTTTGAGCAGATCTCAGTGTAGTGCAGCTATAGTGTATATGATATTTACTTGATAGCACACAGCCCTTTCCTGAGCCTGCTGTCTAGACCTGTCAGTCAAGGGGAGGAGGGGGCGTGTGCAGAGCACAGGGGGTGTTACAGAGCAGTGCTCAGAATATTCAGCCCCGCCTCTCAGTTCTCCAAATGCTCATTTGCGTATGAATAAAAGCGCTGATTTCGCTGCAGCTATTTATCGTACAGACAAAAGAAAGGTACAGTTTTAATCAGCATTATGAGCTCTACCAGCCAGTATGTATGGTTTACGGGGCTGATCCTGGTGACAGAGCAGCTTTAAAGGAAATGTGTCACCAAAACTTAAAAAAGATAGTAGCACATCTCCTTTTTTCTAATCTGTTTTTATTTTCTGATTGCAGATTTATTTATTCTGCTTCCTGAACACGGGCGGCCATCTTGCCTGAGTTGTTTTTATTCATGCATTTATGAGACATTAATACAATTGCTTTACGGCAGCCACATCGGCTCTGGAGGGGACCTCCTTGACTTCTATTGGAGAGTTTTCTAGACATGCTCTGTGACCTGTACAGAGGTCATTGTACAAGGAAAAAATAGATAAGCGCTGACAATCAGGCTACTTTCACACTTGCGTTTATTTTTTCCGGCATTGAATTCCGGTTTAGGTTTGATCCCCATGCATTCTGAATGGACAGTAATCCGTTCAGTTTGCATCAGGATGTCCTCCATTCCGTCACTTTTACGGTATTTGGCCAGAGAAAAATCCGCAGCTTGCTGCGGATTGTTCTCCGGCCAAAATTCTGGATCCGTAACAAAATTGCCGGATCCGGTATTGATTGCCATAGAGATGCATTAATACCGGTTCCGGTAATAATTGTTCCGGAAAATACTGCGGCAACGGATCCGGTTCTCCATTGTGCGCCTGCTCCCGTATATAGCAGGAAGCTGGTTTTCAGCTTTCTGTTACGGCCCAGAACGCCCAAGAGAGAGCCTGCCTTCGAGGGAGCAGCAAAAAAAAAGGGAGTTTATGTTTTTTTTGTTTCCCCCCTGAACCACCAATGACCGCTGTACCACCAATGTATACCCCCAAAGTTTAATTTTTTTTTAATTTACATGATATGTGTGTGTGTGTGTGTGTGTGTGTGTGTGTGTATGTATGTATATATATTTAATTGGTGGTGTGTATATATATATATATATATATATATATATACATACACACCACCAATTAAACTATGACAAAGGGGATGTTAGATGTAGTACTGCATAGGTACTACTACTCCTAACATCCTGCAATTAATAGTTATATTGGAGACAGTGGTGTATGTGTTTGTACATATATATATATATATATATATATATATATATATATATATATATATACACACACAACACCACTGCCACCAATATAACTATTACATAGGGGATGTTAGGAGTAGTAGTACCTTGGTACTACTACTCCTAGCATACTCTATGTAATGATAGTATTGGTGGCAGTGGTGTTGTGTGTGTGTATACACACACACACGAACACTGCCAACAATATACCTATTACATTGAAAATGCTAGGAGTAGTCGTACATAGGTACAGTGCCTTGCGAAAGTATTTGGCCCCCTGGAACTTTTCAACCTTTTGCCACATTTCAGGCTTCAAACAAAAAGATATAACATTTTAAAATTTTGGTGAAGAATCAACAACAAGTGGGTCATAATTGTGAAGTGGAACGAAATTTATTGGATCATTTAAACTTTTTTTTTGTAATAATAAGACTGAAAAGTTGGGCGCGCAAAATTATTCGGCCTATTTACTTTCAGTTCAGAAAACTCACTCCAGAAGTTTATTGAGGATCTCTGAATGATCCAATGTTGTCCTATGACTGATGAAGACAAATAGAATCCACCTGTGTGTAATCAAGTCTCCGTATAAATGCACCTGCTCTGTGATAGTCTCAGGGTTCTGTTTAAAGCACAGAGAGCATCATGAAGACCAAGGAACACACCAGGCAGGTCCATGATACTGTTGTGGAGAAGTTTAAAGCCGGATTTGGATACCAAAAGATTTCCCAAGCTTTAAAGATCCCAAGGAGCACTGTGCAAGCGATCATATTGAAATGGAAGGAGTATCAGACCACTGCAAATCTACCAAGACCCGGCTGTCCCTTTAAACTTTCATCTTGAACAAGGAGAAGACTGATCAGAGATGTAGCCAAGAGGCCAATGATCACTCTGGATGAACTGCAGAGATCTACAGCTGAGGTGGGAGAGTCTGTCCATAGGACAACAATCAGTCCAACACTTCACAAATCTGGCCTTTATGGAAGAGTGGCAAAAAGAAAGCCATTTCTCAAAGATATCCATAAAAAGTCTTGTTTACAGTTTGCCACAAGCCACCTGGGAGACACACCAAACATATGGAAGAAGGTGCTCTGGTCAGATGAAACCAAAATCCAACTTTTTGGAAACAATGCAAAACGATATGTTTGGCGTAAAAGCAACACAGCTCATCACCCTGAACACACCATCCCCACTGTCAAACATGGTGGTGGCAGCATCATGGTTTGGGCCTGCTTTTCATCAGCAGGGACAGGGAAGATGGTTAAAATTGATGGAAAGATGGATGGAGCCAAATACAGGACCATTCTGGATGGAAACCTGTTGGAGTCTGCAAAAGACCTGAGACTAGGACGGAGATTTATCTTCCAACAAGACAATGATCCTAAACATAAAGCGAAATCTACAATGGAATGGTTCAAAAATAAACGTATCCAGGTCTTAGAATGGCCAAGTCAAAGTCCAGACCTGAATCCAATTGGGGATATGTGGAAAGAGCTGAAAACTACTGTTCACAAACGCTCTCCATCCAACCTGAAAGAGCTCGAGCTGTTTGCAAGGAAGAATGGGCAAGAATCTCAGTCTCTAGATGTGCAAAACTGATAGAGACATACCCCAAGCGACTTGTTGCTGTAATCTAAGCAAAAGATGACACAACAAAGTGTTAATGCAAGGGGGCCGAATAATTTTGCACGCCCCACTTTTCAGTTTTATTATTGCAAAAAAGTAGGATGA